>BMAF01000007.1:21737362-21857431 GCA_014132575.2 Gasterosteus nipponicus
TCCTCCTCCTCTTAATGCTTGAGTGAGCTGCAGCATTGGCGAGAGAGGCATCAGAGTGTGTGTGTGTGTGTGTGTGTGTGTGTGTGTGTGTGTGTGTGTGTGGCGCTCCAGTTGCTGCAGCTGTGATTGGAGCAATAATGTGGTTGCTAAGCAAATGCAGTTTTTCTTGGACTAAATCGGCGAGACGTCTCCCTGGCGGGCCGGCTGGCGGGCGGCTGGCGGGCCGGCGCCGCTGCTGTGGCGGCTGCGTGTTGCCGTGACTCGCGTGCACACGGCGCAGCAGGAGACACACATCTCGGAAAGCGCTGTTTGACGTCCTGCATTCGCGTCCGTCCACTGGTCCGTCCACTGGTGAATCACCCGCTGTGTGTGTCTGCAGAACACGACTTACTACACAATAGTAACATCCTACTTTACATATTTCCAGATGCTGGCCTTAAAGGCGTAGTTAAGATGTAGTCTTCTCTTTGCTTCACATCTGGACAAACGCAGCACTGAATGCACTGCAGCATTTGCAGCTGGGGAGAAGCTGCTGTGCACGTGGAGTCTAGTCCACGTCACTCGCCCGTTGCCCATCGGCTGCCGGCTGGTGTTTCCGGTAAGGCGAGACTGTAGATGGGGGTCAACCGTCACACAGCGAGATGGACGGGCCGTGCGAGGGAAAGTCGGGGGTTGTTCACTTTAATTAAAGCAGCAGTGTGCTGTCACATATCTGTCAGACCTCATAGCGACGGGACCCACAATCAGCCCGTCCACCGTCCACCAGGCCCCGGCGCCCCGGGGATCCCTTTCAAACGGAGTAGTAGTGCCATATAAGTGTCAGGGGTTGTGCGTGAGAGCAGGACGTCCTCTGCTTTTAGCCTCCCGCTGGAGTGTCACGTTTCCTCACTGCTGAGCACAGCCCAAACACCGCCCTGTGGGGGCAACGGGCCTTTTCCATATCAATGAAGTCATTTACACACCATTAGCTTATTCACTTCAGACACCCAAGCAAACCCAAATCACTGCTGGGGGATGTGGTGCAGCGGTTTGTGTGCAATGGATGGCAGCTGATATGCAAATTCTGAGGCAAGTGACTGCAGCTGATATGCAAATTCTGAGGCAAGTGACTGGTGGAACACTTTTAATAATCAAATCATTAGTGGTTCAAATATCTCATTAAGAAACAAACAGGAAAAACATTTTCTGGTTCTAATGGTAAATATTTAGGCAGTAAATCTAGAAATTCCAGACCTGATTCCAGCCGAGCATCACGTGCCGGACCAGAGCAACTCCCTGTCCTCTCCCTCTTCTCCATCCATCAGGAATCAGGGAACATTTATTGCCAAAATATGTCAAACATACAAGGAATTTGTCTTGGCGGTTGGTGCGTGACAGTAGACAACAAGACAACAGTGCACAGGTAATAAATAAAGTCAAATGAAATGCTGAGGCTATGGGTTGGTAGAATAAGGCTATGGGTTTAAGGCTATGGGTTTGTAGAATAAGGCTATGGGTTAGTAGAATAAGGCTATGGGTTAGTAGAATAAGGCTATGGGATTGTAGAATAAGGCTATGGGTTAGTAGAATAAGGCTATGGGTTTGTAGAATAAGGCTATGGGTTAGTAGAATAAGGCTATGGGTTGGTAGAATAAGGCTATGGGTTGGTAGAATAAGGCTATGGGTTAGTAGAATAAGGCTATGGGTTAGTAGAATAAGGCTATGGGTTGGCAGAATAAGGCTATGGGTTGGTAGAATAAATAAGGCTATGGGTTGGCAGAATAAGGCTATGGGTTGGTAGAATAAGGCTATGGGTTAGTAGAATAAGGCTATGGGGCAGAATTATGGGTTGGTAGAATAAGGCTATGGGTTGTAGTATGGGTTAGAAGAATAAGGCTATGGGTTGGTAGAATAAGGCTATGGGTTAGTAGAATAAGGCTGCTGGTTTGTAGAATAAGGCTATGGGTTAGTAGAATAAGGCTATGGGTTGGTAGAATAAGGCTATGGGTTGGTAGAATAAGGCTATGGGTTAGTAGAATAAGGCTATGGGTTTGTAGAATAAGGCTATGGGTTAGTAGAATAAGGCTATGGGTTGGTAGAATAAGGCCAGAATAAGGCTATGGGTTTAGAATAAGGCTATGGGTTGGTTTAGAATATAAAACAAGAGGTTAAAATGGGTTAAGAATTAGAAAACAAGAGGTTAAAGTTAAGAATTTAAAATATTCAAAAAGTAAAAAAATATTAAGCATAAAGTGCACTAGCGAACAAGAGACAAAGTGACGAGTGATAATTTACAGTTAAAGTGACGTGTGCAGTGTGAGGGGGAGTGACCGGTGGAGTGTTATAGTCAGTCAGTGGGGGACCGGCTCTGATGATGAGCCCGACTGCCGACGGGAAGAAACTGTTGGTGTGGCGGGAGGTCTTAGTCCTGATGGACCTCAGCCTCCTGCCAGATGGAAGGGCACAAACAGTTTATGTCCGGGGTGAGAGGGGTGGCCACCATCTTTTAGCTGCTTCAGAGACCTGGAAGCGAACAAGTCCTGCAGGGACGGCAGATTGCAGCCGATCAGCCTCTCTGCAGAGCGGAGGACCCGCTGCAGCCTGCCCTTGTCCTTGGCTGTGGCTGCAGCGTACCAGACGCTGATGGAGGAGCAGAGGATGGACTCCATGATGGCCGTGTAGAAGTGGACCATGTCTGTCTCTGTGCGTAGCGGTTTAAATGACCGACAACAAGAAACACAAGAGTTTTGTGAAAGCAGTTTAAGGTCGTGATTCTTCATCCAGTGATTGAGACTGAAGGTTCTACAGTACCGACATCGAGCGAGCCGAGCTGTAAGCACAGAACCTTTCATTGGCATGAAACGGCAAATAATGAAAGCAGTGCATGAAGCTGTTGTAGAAGATCTAGTCTATTTTATTCATGCAATATACAGTCAGTACAGTGAGGTTCGCGCCCACCAGCAAAGCAGACGCAAACTATTCGAATCTATATTGGAATATAGATGTTCACAATATTGCTTACAAGTTGATTTGAAGCCAATAAAAACACTTTTGTCCTCTTAACAATTATCGTACCAAACTGCCACTATAATGTGCCTCTGCGTTCTATAGGGTTTGGGCCCCCCACTGTCTTTCCGAAGGGGGGATGATCCAAGGCCTGTCAACCCCAATTACCCAGATGTAGGCCTCTGCCTCACTTCCTACCCCTAATCCCCCCTTTCTCTCCCCTCTCTCTCTCCATTCTCCCGGTAGGAACACAAAAAGATAGCTGGGCGAACAAGGCCATTGTCTGAGAGCCTTATGTAATAGTTATTAAGGCACATGCCGTATGCGTGCTACATGATCCTGCTGGTTTTTGGTCTTTACCTCATTTTTATTATGCCGCCGAACCTAAATGGACCCATTACAGGGCCATTTCCTGTGCGTTCTGATACAGAGCAGATGAAGATCGCACAAGGTCTGTGTCAGAGTGATTGCTCCGGTACGTGGAGGTCTTTGACCTTTTGATTGAGACGACACCATCCCACCTTGTTAGTCTCCTTGGAGTCGACTTCAACTTCCAGTCTGGCTCCGTCTTTATTTTCCAGAGGAGTTCAGCAGCAGAAACCGAGCGGCGGCCGCCCCTCCTCTGGTGGGCCTCTGGTAGGCCTGCCCCTCCAGATTAGTCAGCACACCATCTTCTGTATGTAAACTGATGGGCCAACATGGGACCAACTTGTCTGCGCTGACCTACTTCACGGAACACGGTGTAAATTTAGTGCGTTGCACCTCCATGTGTTTGCTCTAAGCGGCCCACGCCGGTCAGGGGGGGAGAGGACGGGCTGCCACCACTGCTGCGTCTTTAAAAACTCTCTCCAAGCTGCTTTTCAGCTTACCAGCGCTGCAAACTAGGTAATCGCCCCGATGCACGAAAGGGCTTATATACCAACTGCAAAGTACGCACAATTAATTTCCAGCGCCACCTCACCCGGCTCGATACTCTAATCGGATTCTTGTTTTCACTGTTTTGTTCTCACTGTTACGTGAGTGGGGGCTGTTGTTTACCACTTCCTCTTGTTTGGATGCACTTGTACTTCTAGTTGGTGGAGGTGGGAGCGTGTGCTAGGCTGTGTGTGTGTTTGCGTGACTGATCATTTCAAGCCTTCTCAGCTTTTACCAAGTAGCAGGTGGCACCAATATGGTGTTACAGTGCCGGGTGTGAACCAAAGATACATACAAGGAAGAACTGCAAAGAAATGTGGACCACATTGAGTTCTGTACGGGTTTCGTTCTTTATATATATTTCTTTCTTTCCAACAGCCAGAGTTCATCTCTGATAAAGTGTCCGAACGGCTACATGGGATTTTACTGCTGTACGGGCTCTGGGCTACAACCTCTATCCACTAGGGTTGTCACGATACCAACATTATGACTTCGATACTATACCTGCCAAAATATTACGATACCACAAATACCAAACTGGAATATTTATCTATGATAGTAATAAATAAAAAACTAAGTTTCCCTTTTTTACCTGGCATCTGTTTGACTGTCTGTGGGATAAACGATGCTTAATTTTCTTGCATATAGAGTTTGATATTCTCATCATCAAGTGTGTATTATTTGGTACAATTTTGTGTGCATTCTGACCTCATGATCATATCGGCCCACATGAGTGAGATTGTAGGTTATGTTGCATGTATATATTTCTGCTGGACTGTTCAGGAACTTCTTGCTTTGTCTTGTGTTGCTTGATGTTTGACTGTGTTAGGAAAGTTGTTGTCAAGCTAGCAACAAAGCTACAGGCTGCCAACTCTCACGGTTTCCCCGTGTGACACGCGTGTTTCCATGTTTTCACACGCACTCGCGCCACACATCCAATTTATTACGCTAAAATCCCGCGCTGGTTCATCTCCAACCTCGCCGACGGTAAACGGCGCATCTGTAACCCGATTCGCTGCACGTAGCGTAACTTACACCCCCGTCGTCCGTAGCGTTCACCCGACAACATCTCACTCCGTACCGATCACAATAGCATTAGAAAGAAGCCGACGCGAGAGCCCTTAATACTAGCATCAATGTCCGAGCGCGTTGTAACAAGCTTGCTAACGATGTCTAGCGGCTAAACTAGCATGTCAACAATTTTCTAAACACAGTCAAACATCAAGCAAGTGCAACACAAGACAAAGCAGACGTCCTCTTGTACCCGGACATTTCCTCTTTTCCAGACCTAAAAAATGCGCCCGGGTAGGACGTGTGGTCACCCGAGCTAAGCTAGGCTAAGGCTAATGGTGTATATGGGTGAGCAGTCTGCTACATGAGGGCGCGTCTCCCCTGATACATGTGTGAGAGCTGCGCAGTCGATGTGTGCAGGCAGCCTGACACGGAGCGGAACAGTCAGTGCGCTCCGATTGCTGCTGTTACCGGTACTAAAAATATTCAAAACCGTATTGTTTTCAACGTAAAGGTGCCGCGGTACCTTTCTAGTACCGGTACACCGTGCAACACTACTATCCACATCCCCCACATGGGTCACTTCCAGTTGGAGTGGTAATGATGATGGGGGGTTGGGGGCTGCAGCAGGGGTTGTTTTGGCTCAGATAGGAAAGAGTTAGCGGGGGAGGGAGGCAACTTGTCAGCACATCCTGCCGTAGCCCAGAAGAGCCCCCTCCTGGTCTGAGTGCAGGACCCCCTGAGGCTCAGGAGGCGACTATGATACTTCATTGATTCCCTGTAAACACGAGTTTATGCTCTCAAGCTGTAGTTGCAGGTTTTTTCATACGGTACGATGTTCATTAAGTACCATCGTACTCCAGTCTGTTGTCAAATCTAGTCTGCTGCTCTCCACGTGTGAATACAGCCTATGCTTGTTCAACACCCCTCTGCTCGCTTTGGTAAGAAAGAACGAGCTAGTGGCCCACAGCTGAATGCTACGTCTGCAAGCATGAGCCGTTTAGCTAACGTGCCTGTAAACGCCAGGGAAGTGGAAGACGCATCAGAAAACATGCAAGCGTTTCATTGTCCTCTACAGCTGCTTGCTTCATGTGTCTACCTGGTTTACAGATTGGGGTAACCGGTCAATCAGTAAGGGAAGAATCAAATGTTTGGGACACAAAAAACTAAAAAGACTCTTGGAAAAAGTGAGTTTAGTAAGTTTCTGGTGACAACTCCCCTGTCCTCCAATGTTCCATTCTCCGCTCATATGCTTCCCATCAGGCAGAGTGATCTACATGACGTGTGTGTGTGTGTGTGTGTGTGTGTGTGTGTGTGTGGGGAATGGCAGAGAAACCAGTCCTGCTTTCCAGATGTAAGCGGAAACGAAGGCACAGGCAGAACGGGGGCAGAGAGTGACGATACAAACCGACTATGCCCACCAGCTTGAGTACATCACGGGGTCAGTGGTGTTTGCCACGTCGGAGGTGGATTCTTTGTAACCTTTACTCACACCACTGCAGCCAGATTGCAGCTTACCGGTAGAACCTGAAACTACAGTTTCCTCGTTTGCTCACCGTCCAGAGGAGTCCATTTTGTAAACACGGCCTATTAGTTGTTGTTTTTCCTGGGTGTATCCGTGGCCTTTATTATTCATTCCTTCACAGCTCAGAAGCCACAGCAGCTGGCACGAGGGCCTTGGTTCTTACCTCCCAGCGCTACCTGTGCGCCGCGCTGCTGTCAGCTGCTCTGCATCCCCAACGTTCTGCTGGCCTGTTATTCAACCTGACCTCTCTCTGACCCGACCCCGGCTTCTCTGGCCGTTAAAACTACAGGCGTAAAAAGGCCTGTGACTTCTGGTCATTAAAGGACATTTGGTGCAATTAAGCCTTTAAGTGTACCTCCCTTGATTACTTCTCAAGAAAGTGTTTGTAGCGTAAGCCTGCGTTTCTAAAGGCCAGACGCAATCGCCACCCAGCACCTCCCCCCTTCCTTTTTGTTCTATTTTTACAGTGGTCCAGACCATAAAGTTGGTCAAGAGGTGGCTTTGGCTGTTTAGCAGAGGTCATGAAAGGCCGTGAACCTTCTGTGACACCTAGAGATGAGCTTTCTGAGGCAGGTCTGTGTCCAATACACTTTTTTTAATCAGTTGGGGTGATTGGGGCTCCTGATAGTGTGTCCCTTTATCTTTTATGAAACGACTTCAGGGCTCAATGAGCTACTTGACACTGCAGACTGGTTTTCTCTAAACGGGTGAACTAGGAAAGTCGAATGGGTGGAAGGGAGGCCACCAAGATCTCTGCACAGCGGCCATCATTTTACCTTCGTCCATTGATCCGTAGGCAGAGGTCTGGAAGTCATAGTCCGAGGTGACATGACCCGAGTGACTCGTCTTGTGGGTTGGAGCCTTGTTGTCTTAGACGCCAGGTTTATATGGCTCCAGGGTCAACTGGTCCCTGTTTTACAGGGGTGGAAGCTAGTTCACAGGCAGCTCAGGCCCCTCTCATGCCATCTGGTAGCCATAAAGTTATCCCAGTAAGCCACACTTCTGTACTGTTAAATGTGTGTGTCTCTGGGGTGAGTTTGGGCATCAGGCGTCTGTTGTGTCTGTTCCCCCACACTTCAAGTCTGCAGTTTGATTCTTCTTGAGAACAGGTTTCAGTTGTTGGTGGCATCTGTTTGATGTGTCTCTTTCTCCTTTCTGGAGCAAGATGTGCTGGTTAAAGCATCTCTGTTAGTGGGTTGACCTAAGCATCTTGACAAATGTATTAACCTGCCAACCGGCCGGCCCTTCTTCATCATTTATTAATTCCTTGCAGCAGAATGCTTGCTGAAGGTTACATGGAGGGTGTTGCTTCAGTATTGAATACACACCAAGGTTCAAGACAGCTGAGGACAGTGAAGACCTGCTCCATGGCACTTAAATTAAACGTGCAGAAACAGGTTTTTTGACACTCTTGGCTTCTGCGCCAGTCCGAGTGACATCACTTTCAAAGGCGGTGAGGCCTCAAAGACATGTCAGATAAGAGAGTGAGAAAGGAAACATGAGCGCATTCTCAGCGCCGGCAGAGCTCTGGAAGAAGACTGCCAGGCCACCGGAAAGGTCCGATAAATGAAACGGTTGCCTGCTCCGGCATGTAACCTCCGAAGGATTCCTCCCAGAAGAGCACAGCTTTCTCCTGCGGTTGAAATGGGAAAGTACTGCAAACAGAAGACATTTGACTTGTCAGAATTGATAAGGGACCTGCAGAGGAGCTGACTACTAAAGAGGGAGGCCCGGGGGGAAAGAAGCTTCAAGACAGTACTTTTGTCCCAATTACAGCTAATCCCTTTAGCTGCGGAGAAAGTGGGGACCCCCTGCTAGCTCAATTTGACATCACAGGCAAAGCTATGAGCAGAGGCTAAGCAAATGTGTGTGGGGGGGGCCTGGGGACTGACACCCCCCCACTCAAGAGAGAAAAAGCCACAAACTATGTTCTGCTCTGTCTTTGTGATTCATCTGCCCTTTGAGATGAATACATGCCACTTTTCAAGCAAAGCTTAAAATATGTTAAGTGGAGAGACATTTACCAGACCAATCCTGTTATGAGCTTCAGCCCGGGGGGGGGCAGGCAATCTTCTTAAGTGATTAATCACCATGTGAAAGTGAAACCCACGGAGGGATTTCAGCTATTTGGGCTATTGTTTCTTCGACACAGACTTGGTGGACATCGACCATCGGAAGGTGTCCAGACTCGAGTCATTCAAACAGAACTTTCCTTTGCTCTCCACCTTTATAAAACGCGTCTCTCCATAGAGGCTTTTTGAAAAGCTCTGCAAGGGGAAAAGAGGCTTTTCTAACTTCAGTCAACGTCGCGTTGACGCGGCCTCGCCATTAGCACAGGAAGGTCGGGTTGTAGGAGAGAACATTTACGGGGCCCGGGTGTGAAAAACCAACTCATTTGGTGAAGCTTCACCACTAATTACCTCATTAGGTGGTGCAGTGAAGGAGAAGGCACTTTTACAGGCCTACATGTGCTGAGACAGCGATGTCAGCGGGGCTCCGTGAGGCAGCGATGCAGATACGCCGGGGGTCACCACCTCTCCACAGATGGGGTCACATTGTGTTACCTATGTTAGTTGCTAATCGGTGGGGGCCGATTCATCTGTAGTGCTCACAGTAGTGTTGTGTGTTCTTGGCAGTGTTCACATCTGATGTGTGTCATTAGCTGAAGGAGATCTCATCACAAAGATCATCTAATCATTTAGATGGTTGTAATATCCACGCATGTATAAAGATAACCAGACACATCCCTTCCTTGCTTAGACCGGCTGGACCACTTCCATGTTCCTGCACCCATGTACCCCAAACCGCACCCCGTGCCTCGCCACCTCCTCGCCTTTTTATAGGAAGGGGAGGGGTTTGCTGCTAGCAAAGCAATTACTGCGCTTTAATGAGGCTGTCTGGAGTTTCACAGGCCCCCACTGCCGCATCACTTAAAGCGTGCAGGAAAATATGAAACTGCTGTAGAAGGAAGATGGGAAGAAGGAAGAAACGATGGACAGATACTGAGTCCATCGTCCATTAGCTAACAGGGGAGCTCATGACTTAGTAAACTATGGGATATGGATTGCTTTACACAAAGAACAAGATGCCGTTAAATGTTTCATGTCCTCAATGCCATGTAGGCTTGGGTACCAAAAAGCGCTGCCATACGATAGACGATAGACCCGCGACCAGCCCCCCACCTCCCCCGACCCCCAAAGCGGTAAACTGAGGGTGTAATTGAGCTGCAGACGCGTGACTTAATTTCGTCACGCGAATGACGGAATTAGATGGTTTGATTCTTTTCGTTTTGTACTTATTTTACGCAGCAAACTAAATAATACATTCTGTCACATGGTTGAAAAACGGTTCTCCTTTCCAAACAAGGAGCGTCAATGTAACATAAATGCTTTTCAATACATGTCACATATGTGTGGTTCCTGCACAATGAGCATACATCAGAATGAACTCATTAATATTCATCATTCAATTTGTAGCTTCAAGTTAAAAAGCCGATTGTTTTGTATTTATATATATATATATATATATATCATATATATATATATCAGAAGCTAATGATTACAGCAGCAACTCTTGCTCGAAGGAGGATCATTTCTATTTAAGTGAAATCAAGCAATTTCTCAATTAGCTGCAGGCCCCTAGATGACCACTTTATGAAGTGAGGCTTCACTGTGCGATTAGTGTGCAATGATTTAATGCTGAAGGTGTGAAGATGGTTTGACTAACTGCTCTCTCTCTCTTCCCTCCTTTGCTCGCTGGCGTGTCCCTGCTGCTGTTTTCCATCGACAGGTGAGTGTCTTTATACGTTCACTTTGGGCTCCATGGCTTCACTGGCAACACGCGGTAGACTTTCACCGTGATCACACACGGCACATGAATGCACGAACACGGCCTTCATACGGTACCTTCCACTGGAGCTGCAGTGGAACAACAAGCACATGCAAACCTGTGTTCAAACTCTGCAAACTGCCTGCTGGTTGCAGGAAGGAGGAGCCGCAGTGTGGGAAGGAAGGGGGGAGGGTGCGGTAGTGAAACCCCCAGCGCCGACCGACGTGGGTTTAACCAAAATGGTCGCCCACCACTGGCCTCAGTGAGATGGAGTCGGGTGTAACCACACGCTTCGGATCTCCTCCACGTAGCAGCGCCGTGCGCGTTCTTCAATGTCTGGCAGCTTTTTGTCACAGCTCTGTTTGCATGAGCCGGCTGTAAGCCACAGAGAGCGTGAACACCGTGCTCCGCTACCCACGTCCCGGGCTCCATGTAGGCCACCACCAACCACCCCTGTTAGAAACAATCCAACACATGTCTTTGAAAGGCCCTTCTTGACCTTGGAAAAAGACATCTTAATGTCCAACAATGGTCTTCTCTGCAGCTCTGCGTCCTCTTTAGCAGGTGGAGTATGATCTGTTACTCTGCTCTGCCAGTGCAGAACCTCCCGTGAACGTCAGCTGGTAGCTCCAGTTAACAAACTGTCCTGCAAAGGGCAACATTTTTCGTTTTTTCACAATCTAGCATTATCAGTAAGAAATAGTTGGTCTCCTGGATACGTGTAGTGAGTGAACTGCGTCCAGAACACGTGGCCTTGGTGCTCCAGTCAGCTTCCATGAGATGATCTGCGGGAGGAGGAGGCTCCTCTGCGCTGACTTCTTAGAGGTAGTACTTCTCATTCTGCACTTAACAAAAGGGAGATGTTCTTCACTGCTGTGGCCGCCTACCTTCTCCAAGAACCACGGCCCAGTCATCCACCTGTGGGCAATAGTACATCAGCTCATCCGTGGGACGGGGAGACTTGGTGGGGAGTATTCAGGTCAACGGCCAGGATGGCTGCGTGTGTGGGGCGTAGCAAGGTCCACATGATCCTCCTCAGTATGCAAACGTCTTCTGATAGCATGGTAGCTGCACCCTGGGGCACAGGGTTAGAGGTCATGTCCTCCGCTGTGGTCAAACAGAACCACAGCGAGAAGGATGGCGTTCAAATGGAATTTACACCCTGGGGGGGGGCAATATACATAATAAAATACTGACCTGCGAATATTATAGATGTGGTCTACGCTGTCTTAGTCAATGCTGGAAGGAGCAAGTTCTTGCTCTTAAGTATAGTATGCAGAGCGGATTCATTTAATTCAACTTGAATTGAATTAATCTGCTCTGCATGGTGCAAAAGCTCTGAAAATCAACCCATGAAATACTCATTTGGTCATGAATTCTGTGCCGCGTGCACCAACTAACAGCCAATCATAGGACAGCGCACCGTGCATGTTTCAGGGATCAACAAACTGTGTTTTATGTTCAAGTGGACGAGCCACGACTCCACCAGATGTGCAGTAAGCGTTGTCTACGCTGTGTGTGTGTGTGTGTGTGTGTGTGTGTGTGTGTGTGTGTGTGTGTGTGTGTGTGTGTGTGTGTGTGTGTGTGTGTGTGTGTGTGTGTGTGTGTGTGTGTGTGTGTGTGTGAGAGAGAGAGAACATGAAGCAACAAAAATTGACCTAATGTGATATTTCATCAAATCCTATAAAAGGAGTGGAAGCGTGTTTGGCTGTTGCATGTTTCCATTTCATGTCATGGCTGACCGACCCAGGTGAAGAGAAACTGGAACAACACAGGAAAACAAACTGCGTGCGTGCGTGCGTGCGTGCGTGTGTGCGCGTGTGCGCGTGCGCGTGTGTGTGTGTGTGTGTGTGGCGGGCAGCTCGTCCTTGCAGGTTTCTCGATCACTCAGCTTCCATTAATTTTTAATTGCTTCCTCCTCACGTCTCCACTCGTCACCCAGTGAGCAGAAGCAGGAGGAAGGACTCCAGCAGAGAGACGGAGGGTTAAACACAGGAAGTAGCAGAGGACATGAGAGGAAAAAAAACTGCTTACTGAAGCCTGATTTGGGTCGACCCTCCTTAACCAAGCCACTTCCCCCCCGAGCCTCCACTTGTTCCCTCCACTTGTTCCCTTCTCTTGTTCCCTTCTCTTGTTCCCTCCACTTGTTCCCTTCTCTTGTTCCCTCTCTCTTGTTCCCTCCACTTGTTCCCTTCTCTTGTTCCCTCCACTTGTTCCCTCCACTTGTTCCCTTCTCTTCTTCCCTCCACTTGTTCCCTCCACTTGTTCCCTTCTCTTGTTCCCTTCTCTTGTTCCCTCCACTTGTTCCCTCCACTTCTTCCCTCCACTTGTTCCCTTCTCTTCTTCCCTCCACTTGTTCCCTTCTCTTGTTTCCTCGACTTGTTCCCTTCTCTTGTTCCCTCCACTTGTTCCCTTCTCTTGTTCCCTCCACTTGTTCCCTTCTCTTGTTCCTCCACCTGTTTCCTCCACTTGTTCCCTCCACCTGTTCCTCTCCACTTGTTCCCTTCTCTTGTTCCCTCCACTTGTTCCCGTCTCCTGTTCCCTCCACTTGTTCCCTCCACTTGTTCCCTTCTCTTGTTCCCTCCACTTGTTCCCTTCTCCTGTTCCCTCCACTTGTTCCCTTCTCTTGTTCCCTTCTCTTGTTCCCTCCACTCGTTCCCTCCACTTGTTCCCTTCTCTTGTTCACTCTACTTGTTCCCTTCTCTTGTTCCCTCCACTTGTTCCCTTCTCTTGTTCCCTTCTCTTCTTCCCTCCACTTGTTCCCTTCTCTTGTTCCCTTCTCTTGTTCCCTCCTCTTGTTCCCTTCTCTTGTTCACTCTACTTGTTCCATTCTCTTGTTTCCTCCACTTGTTCCCTTCTCTTGTTCCCTTCTCTTGTTCCCTCCTCTTGTTCCCTCCACTTGTTCCCTTCTCTTGTTCGCTCCACCTGTTTCCTCCACTTGTTCCCTCCACCTGTTTTCTCCACTTGTTCCCTTCTCTTGTTCCCTCCACTTGTTCCCTTCTCCTGTTCCCTCCACTTGTTCCCTCCACTTGTTCCCTCCACTTGTTCCCTTCTCTTGTTCCCTCCACTTGTTCCCTTCTCCTGTTCCCTCCACTTGTTCCCTTCTCTTGTTCCCTCCACTCTTTCCCTCCACTTGTTCCCTTCTCTTGTTCCCTCCACTTGTTCCCTCCACTTCTTCCCTCCACTTGTTCCCTTCTCTTCTTCCCTCCACTTGTTCCCTTCTCTTGTTTCCTCACTTGTTCCCCACCTGTTCTCAGTCGGATCATCTAACCACGGTGTCTGTGTGTATAAACTACGGGGAGAAGTGGGGAGGATAAATGGAAAGACATGAGGAGGGAGGAGGAGAAGGAGTGAGACGATTGGCTCCTTGCCATCTCAGTGTGACCTTTCTCGTAAATAGCTCATATGACCCCCCCTCCCCATGTGCTCGTCCGGATTTAAGCACTGTAACAAGTCTCCCTTTCCATAAGAAGAGGGGCAGGTATGGAATGCCGTTTTAGTCAAAATTAAATAAATGAATAAATACGTAAATACATGAAATATGCATTTGAAATACATCATGGAATAAATAAATGAGGCAATAAATACATAAACATTAAATACATTTAATTATTTCATGGTACTTTTATTTCATAATGCCACTTTTCATTTCCAGAGTCTTTTATTTAATTATGCCGTTTTTCATTTCCAGAGTCTTTTATTTCATTATGGCGTTTTACATTTCACGTTCTTATATGCAAATCAGGGGGCGTGGCTACATCTAACATTCAGAACAGACAACAGAGCCGTGTGCAAAAGGAGGCTGGCTAAGGGACGTGAGATTAGCGCTGGTACTACAAGCACAGGGCCTGGACGCCTCTGGATATTCCTGGATATTGGATTTCTCGGGTTGACAGACCGGACAACACAAAGTTAGCCAGCTTGTCGCCAGGAATATCCAGAGGCGTCCACCACCTGTGCTTGTAGTAGCAGCGCTAATGTTGACTTCTTCAACTTGGACCTCTTCCACACGCACGCGGTGCTCAATCAGTCTTAAACAATTTAAAACTTCGTCGTGTCTGTATACATCTTGAAGAGCACTTATCCGCCCTAGTATTCCCAAAAAACCCTCAATGTGTGTCACAATCGTATCTGCAGAAAACCCACGTTGATCGATTTGATCTGCTAATGCTAGCATGCTACCTCGGAGCCCACCGATGTCTTCCATTATGTCAACACTCACGTCCCTCAGCCAGCCTTCTTTTGCACACGGCTCCGTTGTCTGTTCTCAATGTTCGATGTAGCCACGCCCCCTGATTTGCATATAAGAACGTGAAATGTAAAACGGCATTATGAAATAAAAGACTCTGGAAATGAAAAGTGGCATTATGAAATAAAAGTACCATGAAATAATTAAATGTATTTAATATTTATGTATTTATTGCCTCATTTATTTATTTCATGATGTATTTCAAATGCATATTTCATGTATTTACATATTTATTCATTTATTTAATTTTGACTAAAACGGCATTCCATAGGCAGGTAGTAGACCCTCTGTGCACACACCCAGACCCCCTCATGACCCGGTTTCATCTGGAAGTTAAAAAGGTACAGAAGGGAAAAAAGGAGGAAAAAAATACAGAGAACACGATGAACTTTTCTTTAAGCGCTGATTAAAATATATGACATTTCTTAGGTCACAAGACCAGGGACATCTTCCAGAGCTCATTTGACTGTTAAATAGAGCAGTGTTGCAATTATTCCATAAATTGGTTTGCCAAATTAAATTGGCAGTGTGAGACATCATGTCTCTCAGGAGACGGGACTGATCCCTACACTTGACTCCTTACTCCAACACGGATGTAGGACAAACAGGTTTGTGTTGGGCTCAAATCAAGGTTGATTCAGGCACTGCTGCTGGCACAACGGCACAGCAAAGAACTGGTTCACCCCCGCAGCCGCTGCCAAGTCTGCCGCTGTCGACTCTGCAGCCCGAACCAAGTGGAGGAAGGTGGTGAAGATGAGCAAGCGATGTGTAGGTTTTCTAGTTGTCTCCCTCTGTCACTGGGATGCCGTCACGGCCGGCAGAAGCAGATGGCAGGTGGATTGAGGAAAGGTCAGCGCCCACCCAAGTGCCACCTGCTCCTCCGGTCTGATTGAGCATCTCACCAGTGTCACAGACCCACAGGGATTTAAAAAGAAAAGAAGTCCGGTAGAAGAGAAACCGGTAGATCTTACACCCTTTTCCAGGCTACACTAACACCATTGTGCCTACTCTTCTCTGTCTGTAATGGAGACGATAAAAGTTGAAGCTACCAGGACAAAAACAAGAAGAGCTGTTCTTGCAAAATAAAAAAAAGTCCTGCAAAGGGTGAAGGTTATTGAACACATTTCACATTTCTCCTCTACTGTCTGGACGTGTCCAGCGGTTGCTGCAGTTGTCTTTATTCTCTAGTCCAGCATTCACTGTGCAGCTATGGAGACTTAAAGGGTGACCTACATACAGCAGCGAGCTTCCGATGGGCCTGTTGTCTCTGAGTCATCCACTGTGGTGGAAGCTGGGCTCCTTTATCTAGTCTGGCTCAACACAATATCCGCTTTTTACCAGGGGCATCTTTGGGGATTTATGTTTTAAAGTGCATTCAAACCATTGAAGATTTGCAAAGTGACTAAATGTCTATACGGGCAATGCAGTTTCTCTTGGCCCTTCAATTACAAATGAACTTTGGATTATTGCTGAAACAATGCTGACGCATCAGTTTACCATTGTCCTCACTGACGTGGCAGCTCAAGCTTTTGGTTCCGATGTTTACAATTGACGAGTGTGCCTCATGTTTTTAGGGGCTGGTGTGGATGAATGGCTCAGATGAGTTAAAGTATGTGACTAAACGTCAGTGCTTCATTGCTCACAGTTTCTCTTCACTGTGACCACAACTTTCCACTGAACCAACCATCTCTCCAGAGCCATCAGCAAATCCTTCCAGTGCCCTCAGCAAACCAAACGCTGACCTTACCAGTGGCAAACCAACCAATACGTTTACAGCCTGTTTGGAAAGTAGAGGTTAGACCACCTCAGTGGTTGCAGCCGGCGGGAGGAAATGAGAGTGGGTAAGCCCAATTGAACCATCAGCTTGGTAGCTTGTTTAAACTGAAGATGGGTGAGCCAAGAAAACAAAAGGTATTTCCATCTTCAGGTGAATAATCACGTTGAGCTCTCACTAGTCCATAGTGCAGGTAAAGTCTGCATACTGGTCACGCATATTAAAGGCCGTGTTCACAGCTTAGGTTGCAGGGCATTACATGACTTTAAGGTCCTCTCAAGTGCTTTCTCCAGTTGGATTTTTACAAGGGGGGTGTGGATTACCTCAGCGTGGGCTTTGAATAAGGCTGCTTGTTCCAAAACAGATGTGGTGTGTTGCACAGCGCTCCAGCAGAGAGAATGAGCTCATTGTTTACAGTCGAACCTGGTGCTAATTTCTTCTGAAACGCTAACAGCTGCCTAACTGCACCACCAGGCAGCCTGGGGAGCCCCACCCCACTCTGGGTCCCGCCAATGCCCTCTGTGTGTGTGTGTGTGTGTGTGTGTGTGTGTGTGTGTGTGTGTGTGTGTGGCAGACTCAAAAAGACTAACTAGGCGCCTGATGATCGCCCCCCTCCCTCCACTCAAAGCACCATCAGCTCCATCCTATTGCACTGCCCAAATCTAATCTACGCAGTAAAATCGATAGGAGTCACTGCTCACCAGCGCAGACTCGCCAGTGTTCGGTTTCCTACTCAAGCCCCCCAGCGCTTGGGAGGGATCATGTTGGGGACACACACACACGCGCGCTTTAACCCGCTTCCAATTCTAACTGCATTCGCACAAACCCGTATTCCGTGCATGTGGTCGCATGTTGGCTACGGACGTGGAGTTTGCAGCGGGATCACAGCGGCTGACACGTCGCTCTTTCATGCCGTCACAATCACGGGCACTTCGACACACTGCGTGTGTCGGCATCTTTCATGACTAATCCAGTTAAATAACTGAGAGCTATTGGCGTTGCAGGGGAGTGAACATTAAACTAGACAAATGGAGGCATGAAGCCAGCTGAGGGATGATAGTTGTACTCTCCCTAATTGACTTAAGTGCCCCTATTAGTCTTGGGCCATTAGCACCTCAGCTTCCTTTAATTCACCACATCTATTTGCAGTCCATAGCGCTTATCTGCTGCGCACGCCTGCCTGTCACATTCTCCTGCTCCCCCCGGGGCTTTGGCCTTCAGACCGGTACGACGTCTCACCTTGACGGCAGCTGTGAGATGTGTGAAAATGTATTTTTCATCAGCTGAGGAGGCGCTGAGGAGGCGCCGGGCCCTTGTTTGTGGCGAGCGGCTGAGCTAAAGACATTTTGATGTTGATTTAACTGCACTTAAGCCCACCGGGCAGCTTCCTGCCTGCTCAGCTCTGGATACACTTTTTATTTTTCTTGAGCCCCTTCCTGTTTTTTTGTGGCCATATATTTTCTGTTTTCCTACTTTCTCCTGTCTGGTATGGAACTGTAGTCTCCTGGTCACATGATAGGACAAAATAAAAGCAACAGGGAAGTGGAGGAATTTCCTCTTTTTTTTGCATCCAAATGGACTTCATGCATCCTGTTCTCTTTTTACATACATGAGCATACATGAATCTTTACATGTCTAGAGGAAGACTTAGTGATCGGTCTGAACACTGACCAAAGAACTCCTGGGGTAGATCAGCAGAGAGGAAATAGGGAGACCTCTCTGGGAAGTGCAACCTGTGGAAAATCTCCAGATCTGCCAGTTTCAACTAGTACATTCTGAACTCTACACAAAACACTTTTATTTCCCCCGTCCTCTAAGAGAAAGACAGATGTTCTGTCCTTCTGCTCTCCAACTTTCCTCTCTGTTCTTCTATCGAGGTGTCCCGGTGGGCAGATTAGCCCCCCAGCTTGAATTCTTGGCGCCATTGCTGCAGCTTCCAGGCCTGATGTCAAACTGAACAAAAGAGGTCATGAACAGTTTGCACAAAAGACAAAAAAATAAGCAGAATTTGTGTTTGTGTGACTTCACAATGGTAGCAATGGCCACAGCCATGTCGGCCACCCAATCACTGCTTCTATCCACCGCCATGCTCCGTGCGCGGAGTGCTCAGTAAGCCATGCCCGCTGTTGATGGAATCAAGTGACCATCTTTTACAAGGTTAGACGTTGTGCCAACAACATGAGCATCAGCATTTGCATCCGCCACAGAAGGGCAGCCACGTCCCGCTGGGAGAGGACACTGTTCACAAACACACACTCGTTATGAAAAGAGGCGCTGTGCATTACATGGAAATTACAGCCCGGGGACCTCATCCGGAAACCACGGCCTGTAAGTTTAATCTTTGATTGGGAGGAATTCTTTCTTTTGAGGAAACAGATGAAAGTTCCACAGCGCAGTAACAAGACACGCTGTGAGAAACTTGTCTGGGAATCTTGTCTCCTCGGCCTCAGACGCAATGAGCGCGATTGGAGCGAGTTGGGTGGAGAAGGAAGAGGAGGAGCCACTTAGTTTACCCAATGCAATTATGTAACCACTGTGTCATGGCGGAGGATTGAGAGAAGAGGGGGTGGGAGGCGTCTGGACTGAGAACAGACCTTGGATCAGCGAGGAGGGTGTAGCCTTGTGTGTCTGATGCGTGGATGAAAATGGAATGGAAAGCATCAGCTGGAGATTTGATTGTAACTGATAGGAGCTGCAGGGTCTTTGTCCTGGTTCGGATTGACAGGGACAGACAGGACCAAGGGACAGCGCTTGAGCAATCAAGGTTAAAGGACATGTACAGAGGGAGGAAGAGAGAGACAGACAGACAGCTGACAGAGTCCAGAGACAGCTGATAGAGAGTCTGTCCCTCTGGCTCTTGTCTTTGTGTCACGTACACTTTTCCTGGAGCCCCGTTGGTGCGTCGCCCTCCCTCCCCTTTCCTTTCTCTGCTCCCTCCCCCCGGTACCCCATATGGCCGTGGGGTTGACCAAGGGAAACAGGGCTGATTGCCCAACAGGACAGCCGGCTGGCCCATTGGTCTGGCGCTGGCAGGTTTGGGCTGACGGGCTGTATGTGTGGTGTGTAACGGATGTCAGAATAAAATGCGTATTTGTGATAGTCCGCATGCAGGGTGCAAGTTGCAGGAGAGTATTCTCAATGGACGAGAGATTCCGTGTAGATTGAATGGTGTTGAGGTTCACTAACTAGTTTCCTACTGACTTCAGTACATCCGCATAGTGACAAGTAGCTACTAATTCTGTTTGTTGGTTGTTTGGAAATCTACTTGTCGGAGACATTTCCAGAAAGCCACATTCGTAGGCGTTGTTTCTTCCATTTGGTTTTCAAATTGCTCTTCAATCACATCTTGCATTAACGAGGTCCTGAAAAGTCTGACAGTTGGCTTTAGGAAACCTGCAGCTACAAAGCCTTTGGCAGCTTCCAATGATCTGTAATAACTTGAAGGTTTCACTAGCATTACTAGTGAGAAGGAGCCCAAGGCAGAAGCTCTCCAGACTGCAGTGCAGTTTGCGTCTTTAGGAAACCACTTGGAAGTCGGGCCTCCCCGCTTCTGTGGCCAGGAAACGCCCGAGATTCGTCATTTGTTCCACCTGGCAGACCGAGTGGAGCGACCAAGAGCTTACATAACTAAAACAAATATCCGACATTTTAGGGGATTACGTCATAAGAATAGGATTGAATTGGCGGGTTCCTGGACGCTAGCGAGGTGCAGTACCGCCGTTTTATAGCAAAGACGAGAGCTGTACGGAATCCGTCAGGGGTCAGTTAGGGTCAGACTCTGTGACGAGTGGAATCATCATACTGCGCCGTGAACATGCGGAACATAATGTGTTCTGAGGGTGGTTTGGGGCTCTGGCATTGATGTTTTTGTGGATTGTCGTCTTGCACGTTGAAACGCTCATTGCTTTGAACAGGCAATCCGCCAAATGACGTCTGTTCTAGTCCCCCGTCCCGCCCTCGTCCTGCTGGAAGGAGGCAGAGAGGGGAAGAAAAGAGCGTCTCGCACACACCGACTCAATGATGGATTATACTTGGTCTCTGTTTGCTGAGCCTCAGCTTGGCTGCGTTGGTCTGTTGTGTCGGTTTCTATGGTGAAAAACACGGCCCATGCCAGACGGGACTAGTACAAGGAATAAAAAAAAGAAAGAAAAAGAAACATGTGCAGGGGGGCGAACAGGGGGAACTTCATTTGAATGATTTGATGATGGTGTGGAATCACAGAAAGACACAACAGAGGGAAGTAGATGTGCAGCATACCGAAACACTGAGACCAGCGAATCGAGAGGCTCAACGCCCAACTGTCAGAACCAGTGTGGGCCTGAATCCTGATGACTGCTGATATTTTGAGTTTCTCTCTGCTCAATATAGGCGTTTGTTAGGTGTGCACCATGAGCTGTGTCAAAAGGGATATTTTAGATAATATTCCATTTGTTCATATAAAGAAGGTCTAGTTCCATTTAGATTTAAGCTGCAGCATTTTTGGACACTCTGATAAAATATGTGATGCCGCACTTCCAACTCAGCAGGTGTTCAGCCGGCTGTCGGTGGTCGACAATTTCAACATATCGCTCAACCATAGTTTCAGAATGAATTGAAATCATATTTCCTTCAATTTGATCGTAGGAGCGTAATGCGTTCGATTAACTGTGTCACACTGCGACCCGGCGAGTTCACTTCACAGCGCTAATCCCACGTTTCAGCAGCAGCAGAGGTGTTGCTTATTCATGCCGCTTCCTCTCCATGAATGAAAGACGAGATGCATTAGCGCCTGCTGGCGTGTGATTGATGGTGTGTGTCTGTCCGTGTGCCTGCACACGTGTGTGTGTGAATGGGAGATGAGGTATGTTGGCAGTGTCCAAGCCCCGATTGATGGGGTGAATTTTATTAAACAGATTGAAGTGAGTGAAAGGTCAGCTGTGAGTGCGCGGCTTCTACTGTGTGAGAGACTGGGTGTGTGTGTGTGTGTGTGTGTGTGTGTGTGTGTGTGTGTGTGTGTGTGTGTGTCTGCAGGTGTGTGAGACGAATGTTTAGACTAGGCTAAATCAAAGCACTCAGTGTTTTTGTCACTGTGTATGCAGCTGCATCAAATCTCTCTTTGTTCATCATTCCACATGTGTGTGTGTGTGCGTGTGTGCGTGCGTGTGTAGGCATGTGTGTGTGTGCGTGTGTGTGTGTGTGTGTGTGTGAGTGAATCATGCCTGAACCTGCTCGTCTGTTATCAGTCCGTCTATCTGAAGCTCAGCTGGTGGAATGCAGCTCACCTGCAGTGAAAACTCCTCCCACGAACTTTTTTTCCATGACTAAAACAAGACTAAGACGTGACGAAAACGATCTTAAAAAATAAAAACTATGACTAAATCTATTCTAACTAACGAGACGAACATGTTGGTGGTTGACGAAGTCACGATACTTTTCATAAAGGCACCCCATAAATCATACTGGCACGCAGCTGACAGACGACAGACAGACAAAGTACGGCGGATATTAACGCCATGATGACGTCATCCACCAACCCAGAACGCCAGTATTGGTGCAGCGGTGGTTCTTGTGCACCTGGCACATACCACGGACCGCGACTGGCACTATTTTACGCATTCACATAAAGTTTGAACGTGGCTTCGTTAGTTTAGCTCAGCTGTCTCGGTTTAGCTGACTGTTAAAATAATGTATTGCACCGATTCTGACCAAATAAATTCTTTGCTATTTGTTAAAATCCAAATCCTTTCATGTGATGATGTTTCACATGTCATTTATATTCACTCACACAAACACTTCATCCATTTGTTCTTGGCCTCCGTCACATTTTACAACCCATTGTGGCCGCGAGTCAAAACGTTTGTCAACCTGCTATAGACCTGTCCTATAGGAGGGACATCTATAGACCTGTCCTATAGGAGGGACATCTATAGGCCTGTCCTATAGGAGGGACATCTATAGGCCTGTCCTATAGGAGGGACATCTATAGGCCTGTCCTATAGGAGGGACCTGCTATAGGCCTGTCCTATAGGAGGGACAACCAAGTACTGCAAGCTAGACTATTATGCAGTTATAGACACAGCACAGGGGGTCCCTGGGCCTGAGAAGGGAAGAAAAGGAGTTTAATGTGGATATTAAATGTGACTAAAACATTTTAGTCTAGTTTTCGTCGACTAAAACTACAGTGGAGACAACAGGACTCTCACATACTGGCACATACTGGCACATAAAGGTACATACTGGCACATACTGGCACATAAAGGTACATACTGGCACATAAAGGTACATACTGGCACATACTGGCACATAAAGGTACATACTGGCACATACTGGCACATAAAGGCACATACTGGCACATACTGGCACATACTGGCACATACTGGCACATAAAGGTACATACTGGCACAAGGTACATACTGGCACATAAAGGTACATACTGGCACATACTGGCACATACTGGCACATAAAGGTACATACTGGCACATAAAGGCACATACTGGCACATAAAGGCACATACTGGCACATAAAGGCACATACTGGCACATAAAGGCACATACTGGCACATAAAGGTACATACTACATACTGGCACATAAAGGCACATACTGGCACATAAAGGTACATACTGGCACATACTGGCACATACTGGCACATATAAAGGTACATACATGGCACATACTGGCACATAAAGGTACATACTGGCACATAAAGGTACATACTGGCACATACTGGCACATAAAGGCACATACTGGCACATAAAGGCACATACTGGCACATACTGGCACATACTGGCATAATAAAGGCACATACTGGCACATACTGGCACATACTGGCACATACTGGCACATAAAGGCACATACATACTGGCACATAAAGGTATACTGGCACATAAAGGCATACTGGCACATAAAGGTACATACTGGCACATAAAGGTACATAAAGGCACATACTGGCACATACTGGCACATAAAGGCACATACTGGCACATACTGGCACATAAAGGCACATACTGGCACATACTGGCACATAAAGGCACATACTGGCACATAAAGGCACATACTGGCACATAAAGGTACATACTGGCACATAAAGGCACATACTGGCACATAAAGGCACATACTGGCACATAAAGGTACATACTGGCACATAAAGGCACATAAAGGCACATACTGGCACATAAAGGCACATACTGGCACATAAAGGTACATACTGGCACATACTGGCACATAAAGGCACATACTGGCACATAAAGGCACATACTGGCACATAAAGGTACATACTGGCACATACTGGCACATAAAGGCACATACTACATACTGGCACATAAAGGTACATACTGGCACATACTGGCACATACATAAAGGCACATACTGGCACATACTGGCACATAAAGGCACATACTGGCACATACTGGCACATAAAGGCACATAAAGGCACATACTACATAAAGGCACATACTGGCACATAAAGGCACATACTGGCACATAAAGGCACATACTGGCACATACTGGCACATAAAGGCACATACTGGCACATAAAGGCACATAAAGGCACATACTGGCACATACTGGCACATACTGGCACATACTGGCACATAAAGGCACATACTGGCACATAAAGGCACATACATAAAGGCACATACTGGCACATAAAGGCACATACTGGCACATAAAGGCACATACTGGCACATACTGGCACATAAAGGCACATACTGGCACATAAAGGCACATACTGGCACATAAAGGTACATACTGGCACATAAAGGCACATAAAGGCACATAAAGGCACATACTGGCACATACATACTGGCACATAAAGGTACATACTGGCACATACTGGCACATACTGGCACATACTGGCACATAAAGGCACATAAATACTAAATGGGGGCATTTTGACAGCAGCGAGGTGGAACCTTTGGGTTGGTCTGATTGCTGTCGGCTTTTGTTTTGTTTAATTTGTTCATTGTACAGGATGTTACTGTGTGTACTTTGGTCCCAAACCCCCGGCACACACACACACACACACACACACACACACACACACACACACACACACACACACACACACACACACACACAAAGAGGAATGAGCATTATGAAGCAACAAGTCTCTAGCTTCAAGAAAAAAATACTAAAGGAACATGATGCAAGAGGAAAAGAAAAAGACGACTGAGGGACGTTGCTCTTGTTTTCCTCTCTGGAATGTGTCCTAATTAAGAAGTGTCCCCCCCCAAACAGCAGGGCGGCCATCGAGTACTCGATTCTTCACACACCCTCACACAAAAATAGTTGTGTACAGTAACACAAGAAGGTTGTTCATGGGCCGACCTTTGAGCAAGGCAGGGAAGCCAGCAGATGGGAGGTGGGAGCAACAGAGCGACAACCGCTACACTCGGGACTAAACTGATGATACAAGGTCAATGTGGGCTACCTGAGACACAGGGACACAGAGGGACACACGGGGACACACAGAGGGACACGCAGGGACTCACAGGGACACACAGGGACACACAGGGACTACCAGGGACACACAGGGACTACCAGGGACTCACAGGGACACGCAGGGACTACCAGGGACACACAGGGACCAGGGTTCACAGTGACCTAGCAGACACTGAATGCGTTTGTGGATTCTTCGGTCAGGGTGACACAGCTTCACTGTGTGTGAATGTGTGCGCGTGAGAGTGTGTTCGCATGAAAACATGCGTGAGAGTGCTGATTGCACACACGCACACACACACACACACACACACACACACACACACACACCAATAGTAGTAGTAGAAGGGCAAAGATATGCAAGTGAGTCACCTTGCCGGTTTGCTGACAGACAGCCGTGAGAAGTGTGTGTGTGTGTGTGTGTGTGTGTGTGTGTGTGTGTGTGTGTCTGCCCCCCACAAACATTGAAGTGGTTTAATTGCCCTTACAAACACCGACATCATGGCCAGTCCTTCTGTTCCGGTCTCTGGTCGGTCCATCGTTACCTCCTTCATGTGTCAGGTGGGGTTCTGAAGACCTGCTGTGATTACTGAACTCCTGTCGCGTTGAAGGGACAATGCGGGGCAGGTTTTCCTAATCTGCCGCACATTTGATCCACCAACCCGCCCATAAAGCTCCATCAGATCTCAGCAGCACGGTCCGATGCAAACACCCTCTAACGTACTTGGCGGCTTGTGTTTGGGTTGGCGGGAGGTTGGCTGTTGAGATTTTAATCTGCTTCCAGAGCCATCTGCTGCGGCTGCTTTGCATCTCTGGGATTAACCGTGACATGTTCCTCGTGCACATACCAAAATGTACACACACACTGACGCGGCCGTCAAGCACGGGATCCATCGAGCAAACAGGGACCACGCACACATGAATGAGTATCACCTTGTGGGCCAGTTCCACTTTCCCTGCAGCTCAGATTGACAAACGTCCCTCCAGCTAAAGGCCCTGATTACCATGTCATTACCCCATGTCATTATTCTGATCAATGGGAAGGACTTGGCAGACAATTGATTTACAATAACGCTCTTCTCCTCCGGCCCTCTGGTGCTCATTGATTTGTTCTGTGTCTGGCTCTAACTCGGCTCACCTATGTAATGTGACTGGGATGAAACCTACTGCTGGCTTTCATCGGCCTTTTGTTCTGCCACGCGCACACGTGGAAGCTCTGTCTGCAGGCCTTTATTAGTCCATCATAAACCGGCGCGGGCGCTACGTCGCACGCTGGGACGTATCGATTCGGTTGGAGGTAAATGACAGTTTAACGGCATACGGTCCAGGGAGAACGTACAGATGAGGCCAGATAAAGTATTCTTTTCATTTAGTTATCAATCATTTAGGAATTCCAGATTAACTGGAGGAAAAAGAGAGATTATATTTTTTTTAAAGAGTAATACTTTAAAGTGTGCGACTCCCTACAAGGAAGTGTCAAGATAAAAAAGATCAAGTAGCTCATTATTTAGTCTACTTTAAACAGAACAAGTCTGAAAGGAGAATGACTGAAAAGTTTCACTCAAATTCTTCTATGGGCCATAGAAGTTTAGATAGAAGAACCAGCGATATTATAAGTACTCAGATACATCCTTTACTTTCTTTTTAGCACATCACTATTTTACGTTGCGTAAGCCAAAGTAGAAGCAACGGGCGCGAGCGAGAGCTGGTTTGCTTTTATAGAGTTGCGTGGCTGCACTTCAATGCAGAACATCATTAGCGGCGAGTGTCTGAAAGCTGTGGGAAACCTTCCCATCACTGGAGTGCTGCCTAAGGACCCAGACCATTAGGCCTCAGCGGCCCAGCAGGCGCTCAGATGACACTACGGCGCACGCAGCTTCTCCAACCATCACAGTATCAGGAGTCTGTCACTCAGTGTGGGGACTTCGTCTGGACACCCCCATTAAACACCTTGGAAAGTGGGGCTGTTAATCTATGCCTTTAATGTGGACATTAATGCCAGAAAATGTTATAAAAAGTAAAGTATTTTAACGTAGGTCAAAAAAATCTATTTTCCGGCCTTAGGAGGACATGACCCAATGTCTCTTGCTGAAACGCTTCTCCTTTTTTAATTCAATTGCTAACTTCCTGTCCGACGGACTATAATCTACATCTCTTTTTTTGTTGGGAGGATTCGGGTTGCAAATGCAAATGAATCCCTCGTAGAAATGGACCAGCTGTGGTGTGGATTTTTATCTGGTCCGAGTGTTGGAAAGGCTAATAAATCTCTTATACCATCTAACGTTCATAAAAAAAATACACCAGGCGGTCACCGTTAGTTTTTTGGACTATGTTTTGGAAGCATGCTTATTGTAACTATAAGGAAGAGGAAGGGGAGGTGCTAAATCCAACCAACCAACAACCAATATGTTAGAATTGACTTTGATGAAGTAAAACACACCTTGAGACAGTTAAAATGCCATGGTAAGGGCAAGTTGACACAAAGTAGCCCCGCCCTAAAGCACACTCTGCGTTACGCTTTATTTGACTTCAAATGGAGCATCATTTGCTAAATAAACCTCATGTTGTATTGAAGAAGACTTGAGACTAGAGATTGAGACCATAAATGCACTACTACAATGTTTATGTTCTCTTGATTTATTCCCTCAGTGGAGTCGTTTTCTCGTCTTCACTTGCCTGTACAACTAGAGGCGTCTCCCCCTGGGGGTCGGTGGTGAGAATGCAGGTTTAAGGTACCTCGGCATGTCTTCCCTTTTGAAACCTGGAGGACACCGCCTGGTATTGACTGTGCATGTCTGCCACAGACGGTTGGGATTGGCTGCTGGGACGTCTGCATCACCCGGTTGAGGAGGTGAAAGGTCGGACTGCTCCACTGCTACTAGCAGGCATCTTCTACATGCCACTGTGTTGAGCTGCAGATGGAACTTTTCTATCATATATTCTTTGAGGAAGCCATTAAAAATAGCCACTTAAGTAACGCTTGTCTTTCTTCTCTTTATCTTTTGTTGTAGACTCCATGTGAATACACTCATTGGTACCAGTCCAAAGCTTTTTACTGGTTTGTGTGTGTATATTTAGTACGTTCTACCCAGCAGCGCACCTCCTTCTTTCCCCCGCCCTGGTTTTCCTGGTTCTCCACTCATAACACCGCAGCTTTCATCTCAGCAGCCCTCGCGTGTGGAGATTGTTTCTCCATGTTGGATGATGGGCTCAGAGTGGCGCTCTAATTGACCCGTCAAGTCTGCAAATGCATTATTGCGGCCACGCTTGGCCCACTTAACGGCCAGCTACAACAAACAAGGCCATTAACGCATGCAGGTTTATGCGGCGCATAAGCACGCAGTGTGTTCAGTGGTTTGTCTAAAAAGCAGGCCGACCCGGGTGGCTGGGGCCTGTCACACAAGAGCGTGGTCAGGAGAGTGGCTAGTCGTGGTGTCTGAAACAGCCGACCGGCTAACCCACAAAGACGAGGGGGCAAAGCAGCGTAGCCTCTGGCCACCTGAGCCGCGTCTCTCAAAGACTTCCGGTTTTGGACAGCGAGGCGTTCGTCTCTGGGCAGGTTTAACTGTAGCTTTCCAACGTCACCCATATGGACGTGGAATCGAGGTGCAACCCGACAATTCTGCCACAAACTGATACTCATCACGGACAAATATATGAAATGCTTCACACCGCTCGAACATTAGAGTCTTGGCTACAATCTGCTCACGGCGGTGCTCGTGTACATTTTTCTCATTGAGTTTAGAAGCTAACAAAGAAAATGAGACGCAGAACGCTAGCTAGATATCCGTAGCATTTCTCTAAGACAAACCAGAGCAAAATATGCTCCTGACATATGAATCATATCGTACCACTTTAAATTATGAAATGAGTCTTTTCGTTTGGCGAGATACGGCCAGCCGCCATTGTATCCGCATGGCTAACAATTTCAGTGGCTTGTGCGCATGTTTTAGGAGAGGGGGGGGCGTTTCTCAGCCAATCCTCACACTCCAGCGTCATTTTGGCTTCTGAGTGGCTGCCGCTCGGTTCTGTGAGGTGTTAGTCGACCCAATAGGACCAGACGATCCAAGAGTAGTTCATTGGCTTCCTCGTCTGGTTTTTGGCCTGTGCCAAAGGGGAAAGGGGAGCTTGTTAGCCTAAAGCCTAGCTTATGCTTCTGCGTTTTCAGAGAGACGCAAGGGACAAGCAGAGGCAAGAGCCCCTTGCGTGTCCTTGCGTGTCCCTTGCGTGTCTTTTCACGCCTCCTTGCCTGCGTCGACCCGTTTTTCTAGACTAGCGTCTAAAGCGACGCAGCGTCCTGCAGCACCAGGCTGTGATTGGTCCGCTGACTACGTCCTTTACGGAGTCTCACGTCTCCGTTTTCACAGCACAATACGGCCGTTATTAAAAGGAAGAATGTTGACGAGAGAACGGATCAGATTGAAGAGCTTTTGTGGGAAGAAATGCGTAAATATGAGCGCTTGTACAAGCCGTCATTGGCGGACTATGAGGACGCCGGACGGCCTCTGATTCATGGAGGCAGATCTCCACCAACGAGGGGGACAAAGTCGTGGAGGAAAATACGGGACAAATGTGTCCTTGATGAAATAAAGTCTTCAATAAGGGCAATAAAGTCTATGATCAATAAATAAAGCAACCAGCGACTTCCACACACAAAGACGTGACTCTCCAGGTCGTCTTCAACAAAACACGTGACTCCACCTGTTGTTCTGGAGGTGAATCGCTCTGCAACACACGCGAGACTTTACAACCAGGAAGTGAAACCAGCGCGTGAAGACGCAGACGCAGAAACACGCGCCGGCCTCAACCCACAATCATTGTTGCGGATGCGAACATTTACAAATATGTTTGGTCCAATTCCATTTAAAATATTGTAAAACAAAATCCAGAATTTACTCCAGAATCGTATTGTCAATACCATAGAATATGATTACGTAAGCAACACATATGTACCAAGCAAATTTCACAAGCTCAGTTTTACATGGAGAAACACCCTCTGTGAATGGATGAACCCAGTGAGGTCTGTACACAATCTGTCACTGGATGTCAATTTGTAGAAACAGACGGGATGGAAAGAAAAAGACCAACTGGTATAATGGGACCAACAAAGGCCTCACGGTGTCTCTCACACTTAACCCTCCAGACCGTTTCGTCTGCAAGGTCGGGGGATGCAGGTATTTCATTAAGGGGATCGGTTGGCTAGTGGCTAAAGGATGGAGCTATCATTGCTGACCCCCTCTGGTGTCCATCCCCCCAAATATTCACAATCCCACTAAATCCAGTGCATCCGGTGAAGGGGAATCCCTGTGTTACTGTAGCATGCAGTAGTGTTGTTTGCTACGCCCCCAGCTGGGTGATCCCACGTGAATTTATTCAAGCATTGTGCCTTGTTTACTCTGGATCATTAACTCCTCCAGGCGCTTGTGTAGATGTGGTGTTAAAAGGGCCCTCAGACTCGCACATTGTCACATTCACAGCTTCCATTATCCTCTATACCGTTACAGAGGCGGAGGCTTGTTTACGATGTCAACGATTCTGTTACAGCCGCTGAGTCACAGCAGACCACTCCATCTTCCAAGTGACCACCCATGACCACCCATGAGCCTTTTCATGCACGCTGCACGCCGGAAGCTCTACCGAGTCCAGGCTGCATCCCACTCGGTGTCACTACAGACCTGGTGCATTGGATTCTGTTAATGTCCACAGGAAAGTGTGTCAACACTCATAAACTCAATGTATAGTCTCAAATACAGTCTGTGTGGCCTCCCATGGAAACATTTTCCAGGTGGGTTATTCACCCATTCAGTTTCCTGGAATTTAGCTGTTTCCCTTCACCTTTTAGGTCTGAAATACAACAGGAAATATCTCAACAGTTCATGTTTCTCTTGTTAACTAACTACACCAGGTGGTCCAAATGGAGATAGATTCCAGGTCAAGTTCAGTTCAAGTTTAAACTGCCTCAACACAAAGTCATAAAGAGAGAAAGAGAACAGTACCCGTTAAATATACTACACTTGCTGATGAAGAACTCTGCATGAGACATGTTGGTATAAATACCAGCTTAAGGGGTTTACCTTCATATCTGGTCTATGACCGCCGGGCTGCTCCTTTATTCTACATCTTTAAGATGTCATAATGCAGCCTTCATTATTCATGATGCAAAGTAGTCATCATAAAACTGGCGGTGAACCACAGACGGCTCAATGCAGACAAGGCATTGCCCCCCCCCAGCAGATAGCGTCTGTAATGATGGCGGCTCCCCCCGTCTCTCCGCCATCCAGCTCCGCTTCACCGCGAGATGAAGACCGAGGAGGTGCGATTCGAGGTTCGGACTGTAGTTGGTGGTTTGTCCCGGCGTTCGGTAGCAGACAGCTCCAGGGAGGAGGCTTTAGCAGGCGTAATAACGTCTGTAGGGTGACAGGAGATATGACCCCCGCCCCTGTACGCACTTTAATCCCCCTCATCCCCCCCCTGTGGAAGAAATGAACGATGACGTTGCATCTCCGACTCAGCGTTCACATTCCATTCCAACAGTTGTTAAACTCCGATCTGATGTTCATTTATCTACAGACACAAAGTATTCTCGGTCTTAAAGCAGGTTTTGAACCCCTTTAGTGCTGCGAGCCGGCCGCGCTGTTCACAGCCTGACTGGAAGACACAAAGACAACAAGTCTTTTAACTGCAGAGAACCTTGAGTGAAATGTAAAATGACAAGCCAGTATAATAATATCTGATTTTTCCCCAATATTTATTCTTATAACCAAAATGTCCATATCCACTTTGGCTGGTAAGTCAAGAAGTTGCATTACAAAATGCTTTTGGTACCATAACCACGTTGTACACGTTAGCCGGCCCGTTTGCTGGCCTGGTCTGTGTATCATACTACTGAAGTACACTTCTCTGTAGCAGAGATAGACACGTTTATCCACCCGATGAGACCAATGCACACATCTTCCCTACAATTAGTTACACACTGACATTGAGTTTAGATTTTGGATTCAAAAAAATCCAGTGTTGTACTGAAAGTATAAGTAGAGGTTTTGAACGCTGCGAACACGCTGGCAGTGACATACTTATCTGACTAGCATGTTAATGTTAGCATTTGATCCCTCTAGAAACAGCAAAGGGAAGGGATGGAAAAGGAAAAGCCATGGAAAAGTCCAGCTGTATTTACTTACACCCCCCATCCCCCATCCCACACCCACCCTTCCCCCTCCATGTTAGGCTCCTGAGCGTTCCCTCTCCTCGGTTGGCCAATCCCTGGCTCTCTGCGGCTGAAATATCTGTTTTTTAACCATTCCCACGGAAAGAGTTGCCAAAGCAAATTTGGCGAAAGGAAACGGAGATCCTTCTACCTTCCCAATCTCTTCCCTTTCCCTCCCCCTTTTCCATGCTGGTGCACACAGTCAAAGCAGAGCCGCATGGCCTTCAGGAAGCAGTGCAAAGAGGAATCCTCCGTTGCCTTTAGCTGTGATTATTCTAGCACGGGGTTCTGCTCGCATATCACCGGTTGTTGTTGGTTCCTCTTGTTACCATGTTCACACTGCAGGATCTGAGGGTTTGGGCCCCATGGCTAATGTTCTAGGTAATAAATGTAATCCATTTCAACATCCAAAGGTGATTTAATGCAAAACAATTAAAGGTATCAAAAACACATGCCGTTAAATATTTGATATTATATATCTTATTAATGTCACCTCCAGGCAATTCAGTATGATATATGTATGAAATAAAAGCCAGTACAGTATAATATTTATATATGAAATAATAACTGGTATGCTATAGTATATACTGTCTATACGTCAGTCGTCTCGTCTGCTTGAATGGTGATAAAATCCGTGCTCTTTACTTCCTCCAGAATGTCGTCCGTCTGTTGATACCATGACAAGAACGGGCAAGCTGGGGGCCAAACCAACGTTGCTCCAGGCTGAGTCCGTTTAAGGACGCTGATTGGCTAAATTGTATGTCACATTTTTGTGTTTAATCAGCAATTGGCTAAAGTGCTTCTTAGACCCGCCTTCTGCGGGCAACTTGCCCCTAGCGCAGATAGAACAGCACGAAGACGTGACGTGCGTATGACAGGCAGGGACGTGCAGAAAAGCTCATGTTTTGCGCAGATATCATATTTTACAAATATTAATGGGTGCGTTCTGTATTTCAAAAACGCAAATATTGACAGTTTTATCTTACATTATCTTTTCTTCTCTCTTTTTTGGGGCGACATGTGCAACCTATTCAACCCTCATCCTAGCTAGAGACATTAGCTTTTGGAACTCTCTCTTCAGCTTTGGCCACCAGCCTCTCCGGACTCTTCCTGGAAGTGGAAGGTGCTGGAACAGCAGCAAATCATTCTCTGGGCCTGAAATGGAGATATCAGATAGCGCTGTACCGTCTCTCCAGGTGAAACGCTGGAGTCGACGGGAGCGAGCGCATTTTGCAGGGAGCAGCGAGTATCCGTGCAAGTGGCGTTTGCCGAGGGGCCGTGAACACAAAGTGTCGTCTTGTTTTGCTGGGTAGTAGCAGGGGAATGGATGGGAAGCTTCCCTGCTAATGGGATAATGGTGGCTTATGTGGGGAGTGGTGGTACAGGCGTGTACCACTCTGTATGCAGCTACCTGAGAGTCAGAACATCTGCCATTCGTCCACACGTACACACTTCCAGCACTGTTCTCCAACAAGCTCAACTAGTTTCCACTTACTTTTTGGTTACTTATGTGCTGAGCATGGAAGAAATTACTCTGCGCCGTATCAAAGGGAATATTCGATGAGGTCATTTCCAGTGTAGTCAGCAAACCTGTTTGTGTTGAAGTCGGATCAGCGCCTCGGCAGGACGGAGGCTCTTGAATAATAAGATGATTTTGATGCTTTGCAGGGAAGCGCTGCAACGCTTTGACTGCAAAGTGTTTTTGCTGTTTGCTTCATGCGAGACAGAGGCCCCATTGTTCTCTGCGACTCCTCCGCCAAGCAGAAGATGGTGGGATGAAGCAGTTGCCAACATTTGCGCTCTGTGAGTTTGTGTGTGTGGGGGGGTGTGTGGGGGGTGGAACCCACAAACGTACAGTCGAGGAATCTCACTCGCTTCGCCCGGGCATGGAGAGGAGAAGGGAGCATGGCGTGGTGGTGAGAAGCTAACTCAGCAGCTCACTTCACCTACGCGCCTCATAGCAGACATAAAATGCTCCGTATGGGGGGGGCAGCAGCTGATTCAGCCACGACCCTCAGCGTCCCAGGTCAGCCGTTTTTCTCTGCATGAATATGGGAAGGACGTGTTGTCCAACACCTGTTTGTTACCGACCATATGTGGAGCCTCTGTGGCTGCGTGAGCGCTCCTTTGGCCTCCCGGGGGGCCTCCTGCCTTCCCTCCACCACGGGCCCCTCAGAGGAACATGCAGGGAGGCCAGAGTCAGGTCACATGGAGGGTGCGGCCCTGCTCGCCCTCCGGAGTGAATAGAGAGCAAAGACAACCGCTTGTTTGCCCTTTCGTCCGAGCCAAGGCTTGGTGGGGGGGTGTCGGGTTAACCTGTCAAGCACCATGTCATCACAAGTTGTTTTTCTCTGACAGCATGCAGTCTTCACACTTAGTCACATTATGTTGTCCAAGCAGAAAGGATTCCTCCGAAGGCCCCGTTGAGGATCAGTGTCATGTTCTAGAACGCCGAGTCAATTAGCAAAGATCCAGCATTTTATAAATGTCTTTCAATTATTCAAACCATTCCAGCCGCGCTTCTCATTCTTCCCTTAGCAGATGGAGTTTGGTCAGTTGTCATGGAGATATTCAGCCACAGCAGAGCAAACATGAGGCCGATCATGGGGTGGAAGCTACAGAAAAGGCTTGTGAGGTAGAAAGTGAGTCAGGATTTGCTTGTCAAATGAATGACAATGAATTGTTGAGCCATTGTGTACTTTTATTCCAGTAGATCAATTCGAGAAGTCGTCCTGGCTGGTTTGCCAAACAGAAGGCATACGGTGTTGGTTCTTATGGCGGTAGTTGTGGTTTTGGTTTGTACTGGAAGCTCTTTTAGCCCCTGAACATTGCTTGTCCCTGCGTTTTGCACTTCTGTCAAATAGATTTTGCTTGCTTGCTTTGTCTGCAACTTGAATCTTGCTTGTTTGCAGAGGACATCCTGTAATCTATGAGACAGGAAACGCACACAGACAGATAGACGGATAGGGCGGGGTGGGGGTTGTGGGACAGACGGCGATAGCAGGGAGTGGCACAAAGTGAAACTGGGGGGCGGGTCTAGATGGAAATGACAGATTGTGTCAAGAGGAGCAGCGTCATTCAGGTCGAGTACTCGGTGGCCTTTTGTTTTTGGGTGACTCCCATTTTCAACGCCACAACTCCTGAGTTTAACCTCAGACCAGAACTCGCCTTGAGATCAGGTTTTCAGAAGGCGGGTCGCTCCGGAAACCGCTGGCCCGCTCGCAGGCCCCTTCTGGCGTCGCTCCAACAGAGCTCCACAAGAATAACCTTTCCTCCAAATCCGCCGCTCTCTTCCCTGCTTGCTACTCAAATTAAGTTGAGCTGGACACAGAGATTCAACACGGATACGTTGGTCTGCCGTGTTTAAGACGGCCTCATTAGGCGCTGATCAGCTGTACAGAACTCTCTATGAACTCATCGGTTTACTTAACAAACCCTTCTGATTTAAAAACGGTACAACGCAACAAAGAGCCCCAGAGGGCTCTGCTGATTGGGGACATGTCCTGCATTCCAGAATGTCCACAACTTGAGGGATGGTATTCTTTCAGTACTAGAGCAGTGCTGGTACAAAGATGTCATGGTGTTCCACAGCGTTCAGTTCATCTGCAGCATTGACCAGATATCACAATCATTGATATCTGTCAAAGGTATGTGATACCAATAATGAACTATCAATATCTTGTCCTGCTAAAACAAGAAGCGTACTAGGAACTTCAGTAGCATGATACAAACGTCTGGCTCAAGTCTCATATTTGATATTGTTCAAATGTGCTGCTCAGAGTATCTTGTGTAACTGTGAAAAACATCACTGCCATGCAGACAGAGGAAGTGTTTCAAAAGACACAGACAGTGTTTATCACTCCACCCATCCTGCCTCACACACACACACACACACACACACACACACACACACACACACACACACACACACACACACACACACACACACACACACACAAGGGGCCCGGCATGGGGCCCTTCGGCAGCTGAGACGGGTCTGCCACTCTCACTATTTCCACACATGCTTCCACATGACTTGAGGCCCTGTGACTTTCTCATACTGGGGTCATTCCGAGCTGCCATGTGTGAAGCAAAGGCCCCGAATGAGCATTTCACAGCGTCAACGAGGCCGATATATCGATACTTGTTTGATTAAAGACACGAGCTTCACAGGTTGATCCGGGACCAACGATGTGAATGTTGGTAAAAGGCCGATGTTCTCTCCCATAGCGCTGTCATTCATCCACAGCACGAGGCGCCATGTTGTCAGACGGTGTAGACTGGGTACGTCCTGGCGCACATCTCGGCTAATCGGGAAGCCTTATTTTAGAAGTGTGACATCCTGTCTGCTGTGCAACCAGCGCCATAAAGGGGGCGGATCTACGCACACGCGTGTTTTCTATGTGTCTTTGAAGTCTCTCATGTGTAGCAACCTGCTTATCGGGGCAGCGTTGTAAAGTTGAATGAAAGAGGCTGTGTGTGTGTGCGTGTGCATGCGTGTATGTGTGTGCGTGTGTGTGCGTGATAAAGCAGGCAGGGACACGCAGAGGAAGATATGGCGCTGTAAGGAGATAACGGGATCTAATTATAGTAAGATTACACTCCTTCCTTTGCACTAGATTACCTGAAGCCAACGCGAGGGTCACGTTAAGCACAGGCGTCAAACAACGTGCTCCAGCGATCCTCCCCCACCTTCGCCCGGGGGGCCGACGCGTGACCAACAGTATCCGCCGGTACGGTTCCTTCCAGTTGGACGTCCCTGAGCTCCTCTTCATGTCCGGGGACGCTTTTCATAAATGGTCTGCTAAATGTCCCGCTGTCCCACTTTCCAGTAGTCTAGAGGCCCCCTGGAGTGACTGGCACGTGGCACAGAGACTTTGCCCTGTAGGACGTATCTCTTCATCTGTAGATCGTCCCCAGACGACCAGGCACAGTCAGCACATAGATCTCTTTATTAGAAAGCCTGCTTATTGTGTTGTGATTCCTCTGGCAGCACGGCTCTGCTCATGAATACGTCATCACTTGGCTGGTCCTCCACTTTGGTCCAGATTCAAATATTTGAGCCATTGATCCGCTTTGACAGCTAATATCGTGACCTGGAGGTGACGGAAAAGAACGTTGTGGGTGGTTGAAGGCGTTGGGAGTCACGGGCTTGTACATCAGGTGGTGGAATGAGGACAGTGGTATTTGTCTCCTGTGAGAGCAGCTCTGATTAGCATAGCATGACACGCTGCCAACAGGGTCCCCGCCCACTGCCAAGGGCCACCTGGTGACAGCGCGCAGGAGGAGTGCGCGCAGGAGGAGTGAGCGCAGGAGGAGTGAGCGCAGGGGGAGTGAGCGCAGGGGGAGTGAGCGCAGGGGGAGGGGAGTGCGCAGGGGGGGGAGTGAGCGCAGGAGGAGTGAGCGCAGGAGGAGTGCGCGCAGGGGAGTGAGCGCAGGAGGAGTGCGCGCAGGGGAGGAGTGAGCGCAGGAGGAGTGAGCGCAGGAGGAGTGAGCGCAGGAGGAGTGCGCGCAGGGGAGTGAGCGCAGGAGGAGTGCGCAGGGGGAGCAGGAGGAGTGAGCGCAGGAGGAGTGAGTGCAGGAGGAGTGAGTGCAGGAGGAGTGAGTGCAGGAGGAGTGAGTGCAGGAGGAGTGAGTGCAGGAGGAGTGAGCGCAGGAGGAGTGAGCGCAGGAGGAGTGCGCGCAGGAGGAGTGAGTGCAGGAGGAGTGCGTGCACTTATAAATACATGTGGTCTGACAGAGCCGGCAGTCGGTGTGGGACGTCCACTGCAACACGTGAGCTCAGGAGCCGGAGGAACACGTAGGAAGAAGATCGACTTTGTTTCAGTAGTCGGTCAGATATCATGTAGCTGCTCAGTAGAGCCAAATCTAGTATGTATTAAACTAATGCTTTTTGCGTGTCCTTTTAATCATTTGTAGTCCTTCTTAGCTTAGCTTGGTGGTGCTTTAAGTTAACTTCACAACCATGTAGTGGTTTTCATTTGTGAAGACCTTTCTCAACAAGCAGAACTATTATTTAATGCAATAATAAAAAAATAAATCAGAAATCCCTTTTTGAGTGAGGCTGACTTCCTGGTCACCCTGCAGCACTCTTTATCTCCTGGTTTGTGTGTGTGTGTGTGTGTGCGTGTGTGCGTGGCAGCCAGTGACAGCCACGGCTTGGAGAGGCTGAGGTCATCGCTAAGGACCCGGGAGACAAACCCCTACTTGTTGGTGTGCGTGTCTGTGTGCGACAGACACAACTACTGCCACAGTCACCTCCAGCGTCCTCTGGGCTCCTCATGTACCTGTTGGGTTGTGTGTAAAAAAAACACCAGCTTGAAAGCACCTCATCAGACACACACACACACACACACGCACACACACGCACACGCACACGCACGCACACGCACACGCACACGCACACGCACACACACGCACACACGCGCGGGTGCATCCACTGACACTGTAGTGAGACAGCCCTTAGCCACTTGTTAAGTGGACATGTTTGTCGTCCTCCTCATGCGTCCAAATGTGTGGACATTTTGTCTTTGGTAGAACACAATGGTGACGATTCCAACATGTCTCCCTGATTGAAATGCAAACGGATCTCATCCTCCTGCCTTTTTAAAACGTAAAACTGGTCCTGCTTCTCCTCCAGGCCTCCGATCCCGTCCTGATGAAAAAGTCCAAATACGACGACTTCCCATCGCAAGCCGTGCTGGTGGACAAAGAGAAGCAGCACGACTGGCTCCAGTCCCTGTCCGCCTCCAATAAGGTGGGTGTTGCTCAGCTCGGGGGGACGATGGTGAAGACAAGGATGATGCACAGCGCACAAGATGAGGTGTCATGAAATATGATACAGAAGGATGAGGGTAGTAGGGGGGACTGAAGACGCCTCCTGAGACGGACAGAGGACACAGTGTGATTGATGTCCGCTGTGAAGATCAATATTCCCTAAAACGGTGTAGATGTGGTTCCAAGGAGCTCCGCTCAGAATGTCTTAACCTCTTAATCTCCATAATATACTCGGCCCCTTTCAATCAATGGACACGTCTCCAATAAGGACTATTTATCATAAATGATCCCCGGAAATATTCCGGTGTGTCATTTTGATTCTCCAGACTGTACCCAATGTAGAATGTAGAGTTCGACCCTCTCAGGCTGTTTGGATCAGACGTGAAGTTAAATCGAATCCATATGGAGATGATTTGGTATCAAACCTTGTTCTTTCCTCTACGGTCCCCAAAAAGGTAAAATCCTAAATGTTGCATTGGATTCGCAATATTGTTTTTTAGATCTAAGGTGTCTCTTAAGTTAACAGTTGTCATCTTATTGTAAGAAGAAACTAAAGCAACACATGTTATTATCTGTCTCTTTTCAGGGGCCCAACTGCATTCAGCCCAGACAGAGGCCCTCGGCTTTCAGACCCTGGTCCCCCCACGTCTCCGCCGGGGACAAGGAACCGTCCAGTCACCCGCTGGCCCTGCTGAGAGACAGGTGAGCCCAGCGCGGCGCACAGGGGACAGAGCACCGTTTGGACTTGATAGAAGCCGTTTTGTTCAGCTGGATCCAATGAGCTCCCAGCATGCTCTCTGGTCTGGGTGGAGGGTGTCACAGGGGTCAAGTCTGACTCTACCACCGCCTCCCACACAGCACCATTCACACACACTTGGCACCGGTTCACTTGACCCGCCCAGTGTGTCACAGAGCTGCTGGCTCGGTGGTTCTCCTCTCTGATTGGCTCAGGTCGCTCCAATCACAGCGTACATGTGGTGCTGCCACCACGCCGTAACCGTGGTTCATCCTATCGTACATAACAACCACGGGACATTCACTCCCATTCTCTGGTGTCATTTCAGCTTCTACAACTACAGGAGTCTGGAGAAAGCTGTGGCCCCCAACGTGGCCCTGGCACCACTGGCCCTGGGGAAGGTGGCCCCCGTGTCCCCGTCGGAACCCAGCACCTCCCACCCAAGTGAGGGCGCCAACCCCAGGCCCCACAAGAGGAGAGCCTCAGCAGAGCCACCGGCCCCCGGCCCCCCGTCCTCCGCTGCCAGCAAGCCGGCGGGCGACGGGGACTCGGAGGTGGAGGTGGAGGTGGAGAGCCGCGACGAATGTAAGCAAAGGACTTAAAGCGCCACCGAGCTGTTGGCGACGGGTCAGATAACTGCTTCCTCACCGCTCTCTCTCTCTCTGGTCTCCCCAACAGTCACTTCGTCCCTGTCCTCTCTGTCGTCGCCGTCCTTCACCTCCTCCAGCAGCTCGGCCAAGGACCTGAGCTCGCCGGGCGCCCAGGGGCCCGCCTGCGCCGCCACGCCGACGGCCGCCCCCGCCTCGGCCCCCGCGCCCCCGTCAGAGCTGGGGCTGGAGTCTGAGCTGGAGAGCCTGAGGCAGGCGCTGGACAGCGGATTGGACTCCAAAGAGTCAAAGGAGAGGTTTCTGCACGAGATCGTTAAGATGAGGGTGAAGCAGGAGGAAAAGTTGGGATCGGCCCTGCAGGCCAAACGCAGCCTCCAGCAGGTAGCGTCCGCTCACATGCACCGTGCACCAGAGATATGCTTGTTCCTCATCCTCTGCCTTCATAAATGACGTGTTAGGTAAACAGAACTGAGATGTGTTGAGTCACAGAGTCACAGAGCTGCAGAGTCACAGAGCTGCAGAGTCACAGAGCTACAGAGTCACAGAGCTGCAGAGTCACAGAGCTACAGAGTCACAGAGCCACAGAGTCACAGAGTCAGAGCCACAGAGCTACAGAGTCACAGAGCTACAGAGCCACAGAGTCACAGCCACAGAGTCAGAGCCACAGAGCCACAGAGTCACAGAGTCACAGAGCCACAGAGTCACAGAGCCACAGAGCTACAGAGTCACAGCCACAGAGTCAGAGCCACAGAGTCACAGAGTCACAGAGCCACAGAGTCAGAGCCACAGAGCTACAGAGTCACAGCCACAGAGTCAGAGCCACAGAGCCACAGAGTCACAGAGTCACAGAGCCACAGAGTCAGAGCCACAGAGCTACAGAGTCACAGAGCTACAGAGCCACAGAGTCACAGCCACAGAGTCAGAGCCACAGAGCCACAGAGTCACAGAGTCACAGAGCCACAGAGTCACAGAGCCACAGAGCTACAGAGTCACAGCCACAGAGTCAGAGCCACAGAGTCACAGAGTCACAGAGCCACAGAGTCAGAGCCACAGAGCTACAGAGTCACAGAGCTACAGAGCCACAGAGTCACAGAGCTACAGAGTCACAGAGCTACAGAGCCACAGAGCTGCAGAGCCACAGAGCTGCAGAGTCACAGAGCTGCAGAGTCAGAGCCACAGAGCTACAGAGTCACAGAGCTACAGAGCCACAGAGTCACAGAGCTACAGAGTCACAGAGCTACAGAGCCACAGAGCTGCAGAGCCACAGAGCTGCAGAGTCACAGAGCTGCAGAGTCACAGAGCTGCAGAGTCACAGAGCTACAGAGTCAGAGCTACAGAGTCACAGAGCTACAGAGTCACAGAGCCACAGAGCTACAGAGTCACAGAGCTACAGAGCCACAGAGCTACAGAGCCACAGAGTCAGAGTCACAGAGCTACAGAGTCAGAGCTACAGAGTCACAGTCAGAGTCACAGAGCTACAGAGTCACAGAGCTACAGAGTCAGAGTCACAGAGCTACAGAGTCAGAGCTACAGAGTCACAGAGCTACAGAGTCACAGAGCCACAGAGTCACAGAGCTACAGAGCCACAGAGCTACAGAGCCACAGAGCTACAGAGCCACAGAGCTACAGAGTCACAGAGCTACAGAGTTACAGAGTCACAGTCAGAGCTACAGAGTCACAGAGCCACAGAGTCAGAGTCAGAGCTACAGAGTCAGAGCTACAGAGCCACAGAGCCACAGAGTCACAGAGCTACAGAGTCAGAGCTACAGAGTCACAGAGTCACAGAGCTACAGAGTCACAGAGCTACAGAGTCACAGAGCCACAGAGCTACAGAGTCACAGAGCTACAGAGTCACAGAGTCAGAGCTACAGAGTCACAGAGCCACAGAGTCACAGAGCCACAGAGCTACAGAGTCAGAGTCACAGAGCTGCAGAGTCACAGAGCTGCAGAGTCACAGAGCTGCAGAGCTGCAGAGTCACAGAGCTGCAGAGTCGCAGAGTCACAGAGTCACAGAGCTGCAGAGTCAGAGTCACAGAGCAGCTGTTGAATGGCTTCAACCTCTCTGAACCAACTGCTTTGACATTTTATTTAAAAAGGGAACCTTTAGTGAGGCATTCACATACATCTCTGCAAATGAACAGATATGAAGACTATTCCAATTGGAAAGAAAATGTTGTGCTCAGGTGGCATTTTAGATGTTGAAGGGAAAGAGTTCATTACCTATTCCAGTCACTCTCCCTTCAACACTTAACTTGGATTAACTTGACTTTGGGATCTTTATTTCATTTCATCTTTAACTGACTTCAAGCCCTGAAACCTGACTTGCATTGGCCTCTAACCTTTTCAACACAGCTCTCTCCAGAAAGCTGTGAGGGGATTTGAACGCATCTTAAATGTTCATACTGGAGCAAGCTGCCCCCCCCCCGCCCCCCTCTGTCATTCAGGGCCTCTCATATCGCCCCGCTGTGCTATTTATACTGTACACAGCATGTGACCTGATGGTGGTGGACGCACCGGCTCTGCAGCCCTCCCACTTTAGGCTCCTTCCGTCCTTCTTGAAATTAATTGAGACGGGAAAGTTTCAAAGTTGACAAACCAAGGAAATGATTTTAGCTTAGGCATCAAAATGCAGAAGTGGTATTGAAAGTCATAATTACCGTCAGCAAAGCTCAGCATGAGTTGGCAAGTGATAACAATGAGAGCGGATGTTGCTGCAAAGGAAAAGGCCAGACTTCCATTTTTATTTATGGTCTCTGAGCGAGAACAGGAAATGCAGACGAAGGAGTCTGCGGGTGAATGAATGCGTCCTGAGCAGAGAAAAGGCCATTCCCCTTTTCCACAGCAAGGCAACAAGTCCAACCGAGCGGCGGGCAGCAGCACCCCCCCTGCTGTGCTTAGATGAACTCCCCCTGATGCTGCTGAAGGAGTGATGGGTGTGTTTGTTGTAGGAACAACAAAGCTGGCTAACAGACCTGTTTGTACTGCTCAGTCAAGGCGCACACACACACACACACACACCTTCTCCCAGTGGTTGAGAGGAAGGAAGCTGTGTTCTGCCCGACGTGGCTCAGTGAAACCCTGACAGGGACTCGGCTCCCAGCAGAAGCCCTCCGGTGCCTGATGGTCGTGTGAAATCTTCTCCTCCCAGGAGCTGGAGTTCTTGCGGGTGGCCAAGAAGGAGAAGCTGCGGGAGGCCACCGAGGCCAAGCGCAACCTGAGGAAGGAAATCGAGCGTCTGCGGGGCGACAGCGAGAAGAAGATGAAGGAAGCCAACGAGTCGCGGCTCCGCCTGAAGCGCGAGCTGGAGCAGGCGCGGCAGCTCCGAGTGTGCGATAAAGGCTGCGAGGCCGGGCGCCTTCGAGCAAAGTACTCGGCACAGGTCAGTGAGGGACACATTGTGAGGAGGACATGAGGCTGTAGATCGGCGTGAGACACTGTCTCAGACGCTCGAGCTCAGCAGAAAACAAACACGTTTCCTCTTCCCAAGTCAAAAATAAATGGGTGTAACCTCAAGTGTACAGGCGGAGGATACGCCCCCCTGAAGAAAACAGGAAGAGACGGTGACTTCCCGCAGGCATCAAGGGAAATGCACATTAGACAAAACAAGAGGGAGCTTAAGCTCTCAGACGTGCCTCCTCTGCAGAGACGCGTCATTAAGACGTCGTGGGCCCTGAGGGGCCCTCAGGAGTCAACGTGAGCAAAAAAATGAGGTTTCGGGGAGCTGACATTTTCAAATTAGCATCAGGTTGCTGAAGCTAAAGGTTTGCTCTGCAGCTGCTGCTTTAATAGGACATTATTTATTGCAGAATCAACACAGCCTCAACATATAAAAGGCCTCCTGAATAATTAGGAGAAAGGCCTCTCCTCCTGCTGGTAACTTTGCTTTTATTATTCACTCCAGCTAGTTTGGTATCAGCATAGAAAAAAAGGGCTTTAATAGACTGCTGAGAGGCACCAGCATGTACTGGCAGGGCAGCTCCCCACCTCTCTCCACCATTCTTTGATCATTTAATAAAATCCTGAAATTCAATCAATTTGAATGCATCCAGTGTCTCGTTTCATGCATTAAACAGCTTTGTTTAAGCCGAACTAGCACATGTTTGCAGCCCTGCTTTCTGCAGCTTTTCTCTGCTGCACGTCTTCAGCGGGAGGCCCCTGCACCCGCGGGTGGAGGCTGCAGAGCCCAGCTGAGGCAGCCGTCCTCCTCCTCCACCCTAGTTCTGAACATGGCGTGTAGAGTACGCTAATGTGGCAGAAGAGCGTGTAAACATGCATTTAGTGAACAGCTCAGTTAAGAAGAGGATGCCCGGGGTCCCGTCACACTGCCCCATCGTCACATCTGCTTCTGCCGTGTGTTTTCCAGATCGAGGACCTCCAGCTGAAGCTGCAGCACGCCGAGGCGGACCGCGAGCAGCTCCGAGCCGACCTGCTGCATGAGCGGGAGGCCAGGGAGCACCTGGAGAGGATGGTGAAGGAGCTACAGCATCAGCTCTGGCCCAAATGCAACATTGACAAGGAGGAAACGCCGGCTGAAAAGTAATCCAGCCAACCCCCCCCCCCCCCCCTCCCATACATCACCCGCCAGGTCAGACGGTGAACACCGGCCACGTCGCACTGCTGTCCGTCACGCTCGCCCTCCACCATGCACCGACGACACAGACACAGAGAGAAGAAACCAGGACATCAAACACTGACCACCAAAGGAAAGCAACACAACGCGTGCTGCCGTCACAGGGAGAGACTTCTGGGACGCTAAATCCTCAGAGAGGATCACATCACGTCACCGTCCAGCGCCATGACGGAGCGGGTGGAGGTTTCTGAAGACGTTCTAAACTATCTAAGAGACTACTCGGGGAAAGTAAGGGCAGTTTCTTTCTCTCACTGTGCTATTGAGGTTTGAAAGATACAGTAGATGGACAGAACGTGTCCACAGTTCAAAGTTCAAGCCACCCGTCTTCTCCTCCCATTGTTATTTTCTTAATTGAAAGGTCTGAGTCACACACCTGATGGATATTTGAAGCATTTGGGTCAAAACCCTGAAGTTTGTATCTTGAAAAGATGCAAAATCCAGAAGTGATGAAAGTCGGCTTGTTTTTTTACTCCAACTGAATCCGACGGCGTCCTCCGTGACATCGTGGTGGGCTGGATGGGCCAGACCCACAAAATGTTCATTTGAATTAAATTAAGTTGTATGTAAATATACACGTATGTTGTTGTTTTGTTTCTTTTGACTTTACAAGAATGAATCGCACTTTGTCATAACGAGATACTGTTCTAATGCGTTGTACTCCCACTATTGTCTTCAATCGGAACCCATCATCGACTGCGACCATATAAACGGTAAGCGTTTGTGCTTCTATGCACCTCCAACAAACAGCGTTGTGTTTGCTTAAAGGCAACGTCTTGTAAATAAACGGGAGGGAAAAGAGGCTCGGCCTGTTGCTCGCTGATGCAAAGGTTCTCCCGCTTCTTTAAAATCATTTACACAAATGTTGTTCAAGCACCCGGTTACAACAATTTGACACAACGCGACGAACAGCATGCGTCCGTCAGGGGAACTTTATCCGAAGCAGAGGCCAAGAATCTGCCAGCAGTGGGTACAATGCAACCAGAATGTACATTGTGTTGAATGCTACGTTTCCTTTGTGATGTTCTTTTAAAACTTGCTTGTCTGTTATGCTTTTTTCCCAATCGAAACTCATATTGTCTCCATGCATGAGTTTTCCATACATATAGTCAATTATTGGGCATTGATGCTGTATATGTAAAGGTTTTATTGTGTTATGCAATTTATAGTAATTTGTCTTATCATGAAGAGGGAAAAGGTAATAAAACACACACAGCGTATTGTTCTAAAAAGACAAAACAATTCAATAATTCATGCTGGAAAACCTCAAGTGCCTGGAGGTGGGCGGAAGGTTTCCAAGGGAGCAAAGCTGTCAGGGCCTCTCATCAACTTCCTGTTTGCAGGTTTCAAATTAAAAGCCCCTCCCTCGCTCAGCAGCTCTTTTTATCAGTATTCTTAAAAGAAAAACAGTTGAAAGTGTTTTTCCCTGAATGAGTGTTTTATTTTCTTCATTTGAAATCAAAGATATGCATGTTGAGTTTTCTAGAAGATTTGAAGAAGCCACTTGTTTGGGCGGATTGTTACTTTGGGTTGTATATAAAGGCTGTCGGGGCGACGGGGCATTTTCTTACCTGGCGCCATCGCGCAGGTGGACTCGCGTCTGCGACTTTGGCAGAACGCAAATTGATACATTTTGTAATTGTTTTTACACTCAAAGGGGTTTCTAGCCTGTGTGTAGTTTACTTTACTCCTGGTTTTCTACGAGGACTTTTATCTCTTCACTCCCACGCAGAAGCTAAAAGCAGTTTAACAGCGTCTTGTTTTCTAAAGGAGAAGCATTTGCTAAATAACGGACAGTAAGGCAGCAATAACGGTCCATGTGAATAGATGAGTAACTTGCCAGTGTGACGATTTCAATAACAATTTACAAATGTAAATATCTTTTTTCATTTACAAAATTGTATAATATATGTACATGGTGTTTCCTTTTTCAAAAAAATCTTTTCTTACCATAGCTGTCTTGTTTTTTGAATTGTTTTTGTGTTTTAACTGAACAGCAGTAAGAGAATATTCCCTACATACACATTTTAAGCCATTTTTTTTTACTGTAGTCTTTATATTGAATGACTTTTTTTCACCAGTTCATATATATTTTTAACAGTATGTTCAGTATCAAATAGCAGGACGACCATACGAGTCCCAGAACTACGTCACCTTGCAGATTGTTTCCCCTCCACCCTCGTGTATCTTTTAGCCCTGTGCTGCTGCTAATACTCTATAAACCTTACAATTCTAGAACTATTTTTATGTAAGAGGTAAATGTAAGCTTCCCCATTCATTAATGCCACATTTACAGTATGAACAAACCTTCATCTACATCCTTGTTTCCCACATCTTTTTACGCCTTTTTCCTCGTCCCTCCTTCAGCGACACCCCCCTCTTCTCTCGACACGGACTATATTGTAAAGTAAAGGACTTTATGAGATTATGTTTGAAGATAGCTATGCTTATATACTACAGTGACTGAATGTACAGTGTATAGATGCATTACCAGAAATAAAGTTCTTTGTCCAGATTGAATGATCCTATTTCCTGTTTGTGCTGCTCGTGTCACTGACTTGCATAGCTGGATATTCGCCGACCGTGGAAACAGGTACAAACTACAAGTGCATTCATTTTGAGATCTCGGAGGGACAAACTGATTCAAGACCACATACTTCATTATTTGGATGATTATTGGAGATCTAAAACATACAAATTTGGCAGAAAAAGATAAAGGAAACACGTTTCCAAGACGTCGCCTTGTGCTTCTCAGGCTTGAATCGCTAATTACAGCATTCGAAGAACAAGAAGCAGACAAATACAAAACAAAAGCAAGAACACACTAAACTATCTGATAGTAACACATTCAACCCCTTTCGGCTGAAACGAAGCGGAGTTGCTTCAGTGAAGTGCAGAGGCCACGTTTCCACAGGCTCATCCGCTTCATGTACACACACATGGTTTTAGGCCACAAGAAACCTCCATAATTACTATGGAACCGTAAAAAGGAAAAGATGAGCTGCAAACACTTAACTGGAAAGGAATGTGCTCGAGGTCTGAAGTGAACGCCCACTTGGCCTGACAGCATTCGATGAAAACATTCATTAGTGTGGACACACACACACAGATGCATAGTATCCAGTGCAGAGAAGCACACTTGGTTTCTGGGCTGGTTTACATTTTACCCGCTGCTGTTCCAAAACAATGACTAAATAAGTTGCAGTCACAGATGTTCTCTGGTGAATTTGTAAACTATCAAATACCGAAAGGATGCTAGAAACCGGAAGATAACAGAAGGGACTAAACGGCATCACGTAGACCTATTTGACCTTTGTTTTCAGGCTTTACCAATGCCAGTTGCGTAACAAGTGTAGTTATTCGAGGTTACATAACACTTATTGGAATGATGATTTTGGCCCGTAAGTAGTTTTGTGCACAAACGTAGCCACTACATTGGACGTTTGCTTGGAAAAGCGACTGTATTCATGAGATCGAAGGCATGATGCTTGGAAAAACGAACCTGACGCCTCCAAAACTCTCCCAGCCCTTTTCTTACTACCATGGACCCAGAGAGCAAGTGCTCTAGTGCGCCTCCCAGCCAGTCTGACCCCGGCTGACCTTCCGCTGATAGTACATCCCAGGGTTTGTACTAGGAAGTTGGTTTGCTAAAAAGCGAACATCCTTCTTTACTGCCGCGTCTATCCTGGTCATAAACCAAAGGATTGGACTTGAGGATTACGATGTGAAACATCAGCGAATCACTGAGGTCACTTGGATTCTTCCTCTGGAAACCACGAATGCTCAAACAAACGTTTCTGCCAATCCATCTTCCCGGGGAAACGTTGGCCAGCTGGTTGGCTGGATGAAATGTATGGAGATGTAAGTATATCTCCTCTGGGGAATGAGAAAGTCGATACAATCTGACAACCCACGCATTGAAAACCTCATTATAGGTTCTTTAGAACAAACGCGAAGCTGATTCACATCCAGTTATTCACATGGATGTTGCAGTGTTTTGCAGACGCCCAAAGTATTGATCGTAGACATCATTTCTGCACAAGCCCAAGTTCAGATAGAAAGCCTGTGTGTACTTCAGTACCAATACCCCCAAAGGTGAGACCTAAAGCTACTTATCTACTCCTGACCTTTATGTTGCCAACTAACCCATTGGACACACGCTCTTCCTTCCCTTTTTCCACTCAACCTACTGTATCTACTTGCAATTTGAGACATCCAGTAGACAATTACCACAGTCGGAGACATTTTATGCACAAAGTGGGAAAGAAACTGTTTTGTTTTAAATCTGACACGCGGATGTGAAAAGTATAATTTGGTCTTAACACTCTTGGCAGTAAACAGCTGACCTGTAAAATCACAACCAAAATAGAATACAGCTGTTTGACCAAACTGCAGTTGGAGCAAATGAAGCCAGACATACTGGCCATAATGACAGCATCCAAAGCCATGGAAGCGTATTGCTCCGAATGTGGATCAACAACCACACGCTCGCGGTCACTTACTTGCAAAAAAAAAAAAAAGGGAATGCAGATTCATACTGATCTCAGATGAAGCCCTCGTGAAGAACAGATGAACAAATGGCTCTATGAAGGGGGGCGAATCATCGGCCCAAAAACATGAACAGCTGAACAGCACCAAGACTCATTTTGTGTGGTGACGGTGATCTTCTCCACGTAGTGCGCAGCCACTGGGCCCGATGGAGGCTGTAGTGGGCCATGACGTCGATGTCTCTCGGCTCCTCTAAACCGGCAGCAGCTGACTGACCCAAATACAGCCGTCACATGAAGAGCAACACCCCAGTTAGCTCATTATCGCTGTAGCTCGTCAGCCCCGCTCTGCCTCCACGTGTCCCGGTGTCATTTAGCAGTGTGAGGATGTTTTTTATTCTCATGAAGGGTGGGACGAGTGTTCTGAGATGTGCTGGCATTTATTGTGAAATTAGAAAGATTCAAGTTATTACGTGAACAGAACCATTCATGACTTTGTATTGCTACGGTCAATGTAAACGGTTGGGGAAACAAGAAGACGATATTTCTTTGTCCACATGAGATTTGATACTTTAAATTAATGCTTTGAGTTCAACCATTGACATTAAACGTTCATTGTAAAAGTGCAATAATCCCGGGGTGACTTGTTTTTCCACATGGGACACGGACAACAGTCTCCTGGGTGTCCTGTGTTTGTTTGACCCAAACTGTAGATCTTATTTCTCAGCATTCGAAATACTATCATTAGAAAAACATGTTTTATATGTCAATCCAGGAAAAATATGTTTCCGCCAAAATGTGAGACTATGCAGCTTTGTTGTATGGAACGTCATTTCTATAGGGGACCACGCTGAAGACCCCTTTTACACTTCATCACCTACACAAAGTGATGAGGGTCCACCTGCCGTTTTGGTTGCACTCTGATGAACCGTTTGTTCACCTGTCAAACGTGGTGCTACGTAGGGAGATGTAGGAGATGTAGGGGTGGTGTTGCGGTCAGCACTGTTGCCTCACAGCAAGAAGGTTGTGGGTTCAACTCTGCCCAGCGGCTTTTCTGCATGTTCTCCCAGTGTTCTCCGGCTTCCTCCCAAAGACGTGCTGTGGGTGTCAAGTGTCTCACTTTTGTGAGGTTCAAACTGCAGCTCCCCACTTGAAAGGGCAACTTGCTAAGAAGTGCAGCCTGGATTCCACTCAATGACCAAGATTCAGACTTCTTTGCTTTCTTGCTTTTTATCTTAAAAATTGTCCCGGTCAAACCAGGTGAAAAGGTCCAAGAAATATAATCCAAGAAACCATAATCAATTCACGTACCCAACATCACATACTTCATTTATAATCTACTGGAAATTAACCTCAAAATAAGTAGAAAGAAAAGCCATATTTAAAGTATCCCCAAACCAAATTAAATACATTTTTAAAACACTATTTAATGATGATTTTAACTTTACAAACTTTAGAAGCTTTTAACTCCGGTGAATACACACAAATCAATTTTATCCAATTACTTTTAGCTTGAATACTTTTTAAAACACACATTTCATTAAATATATAACATTTTATCTTGCATTTGATGTCATAATTAGTCGACCACTCAAAAGCTCACCGGCTCCTTCTTCAGTCTTTGCAAGCTTTATTCCAGAAGTTCTTCACCATCCTGTGAGTGAGTGCCTCCAACCCCCCTGATCTCCAGGGGCCTCATTTATAAAACCGTGCGTAGGATTTGCTCCAGAAGTGTCGTACGGATGAACGTGCGGATTCAGAAATATTCAGACTTATAAAACGTCCTACGCAGTTTTCTCTTAATAAATCACAATCACTAAATGCAGCGCAGCTTTTGCGGCTTCATGTCACGCCCACAGTTGCCCAAATATAGTCTGTGGAACGCCCACAAATTAATATTCATCCATTGCGAAATCATGACAAACACTGAGAGGAAAACGAAGAAACGTAACTTCACTCAGTGTGAAGTGGAAATGATCACTGGGAGGTGGGAAGGAGACGTAAGACGCTCTTTGGAGGACACAGTGTGGACGTCACTGATGCCAACAAGGCACCTGAGGGGCAAAAGGTTGCAGAGCAACGCTGCAGCCTCACGACCTCGGACCCAAATAAAGAAAAACTGGTCTGACATCAAAGTGGATGCAAAAAAGCTCCATCTCCACCTGGTGCATTCAATTCTCCGCCTCCAGCCTGGGAGACACACCTACACCTGCCGCTCAGCCAGAGAGGGGCTCGGCCTGCAGCTCTGCCCAACAGTGGGGATCAGGTTAGGTTGAGGTTGTCCATAGTGGGGTGTGTGGGTTCTTTGTCTCTGTGTTAGTTGATCCGTTCGACCACTCGATGGTGTGCATGTGAGTTAGAGCTTTGAAACTTTAACTCACGCTTCATGTGTGTCACCGCCTTCTGCTTTACATGACGCCACAAAAAGCATCAGGAATTGCCAAGACATTTGTGACGTAGACCCTCAAGTGGAAAGAAAATCTTTATCTGAAGACCAGACACTTGAAATAACAAATGGGGCCTTGTGTTGGGACTGTATCTTGTTTTAATGCTTTTATTATCCTACTTAATATAATCCTGTATACTCTGAAATAAATATATTTAATTATTGAAATGCAAGCTGCAGACAAACTGTATCCCCAGCAAGATAGTAGTCAAGTATAGAGGCACAACTACTAACACAGTTTAACCCTGTTCCTGACATGACAGTGTGTGTGTGTGGGGTGGGGGGGGGCACCGTATATTAGATGTATCATGCAGTGAAGGGCACTGACCATGCTGCGTATCCAACCCGTTGAAAGTGAAACCGTTTGGATTTTGCCACCAGTGAAGTGAAAGCTTCCTCACTCCTTCACCACCCACCCGCCTCCTCTGAATGGATACTTCCCTCATTAGATTAGATTAGATTCAACTTTATTGTCATTGCACAGGGTACAAGTACTGAGGCAACGAAATGCAGTTTAACATCCAACCAGAAGTGCAAAATAGCAAAAAGTGCAGAGTATGTGCATATGTAAAGTGTAATAAGTGAATAAATAGATATGTACAGTAAGAAATAGTTATGCAATATGAACAGTAAGAAATAACAGTGCAAATGTTCAGTGGCTGGAGGAAGGTGTGTGGCAGTCACATGTGTGTGTGGGGGGCAGAGTTCAGAGTTCAGGGGGGGCAGAGTTCAGTAGAGTGACAGCCGCAGGGATGAAGCTGTTCCTGAACCTGCTGGTCCGGGAACGGAGCACCCTGTAGCGCCTCCCAGAGGGGAGGAGGGCAAACAGTCTGTGGCTGGGTGAGAGCTGCGCCCTCCGCAGACATCTCTTGCTCTGGACAGCCTCGATGGTGGGGAGTGAGGAACCGGTGATGCGTTGGGCAGTTTTCACCACCCTCTGCAGTGATTTACGGACCGTGACAGAGCAGCTGCCGTACCATACTGAGATGCAGTTTGTAAGGATGCTCTCTGTGGTACAGTGGTAGAAATTCTCTAGAATCTGAGGAGACAGATGGGCCTTCTTCAGTCTCCTCAGGAAGAAGAGACGCTGGTGTGCTTTCTTTACCAGGGATGAGGTGTTGAGGGTCCAAGAGAGGTCCTCAGAGATGTGGACACCCAGGAACTTGAAGCTGGCGACACGCTCAACCTCCGTCCCGTTGATGTGGATGGGGATGTGTGTGCCAGTTTTCTTCCTGAAGTCCACAATTAGCTCTTTGGTCTTCTTGGTGTTGAGAGCCAGGTTGTTGTCGGCGCTGCACAACGCCAGGTGCTGGACCTCCGACTCATCGTTGTCACTGATGAGGCCAATCACCGTTGTGTCGTCTACAAACTTGACAATGGTATTAGAACCGTGTACAGGTGTGCAGTCGTAGGTGAAGAGGGAGGAGAGGAGAGGACTTAGCACACAGCCCTGTGGCACGCCGGTGTTCAGCATGGGGGTTGAGGATGTGTGGTTCTCTACCCTAACAGACTGGGGTCTGTTGGATAGGAAGTCCAGTATCCAGTTACAGAGGGTGTTGATACCCAGGTGGCTGAGTTTCGTGATTAGTTTGGAGGGGATGACAGTGTTGAAAGCTGAACTGAAGTCTATGAACAGCATCCTCACATAGCTGTTGTTATTGTCCAGGTGAGAAAGGGCGGAGTGTAATGCCGTGGAGATGGCATCCTCCGTACTCCTGTTCTTGCGGTAGGCGAGTTGGAAGGGGTCCAGTGTGGGTGTTAAGCTGGTTTTGAGGTGAGCCAGGACCAGCCTCTCAAAGCACCTCATGATGGTTGGAGTGAGTGCAACTGGGCGGAAGTCATCTCCCTCCAACATGAACACACGTACACACGAATACTCACTCGCCTTACTCGAAAGGCCAGAGTCAGCTAGTGCAGGTCACTGGCCCCAAGGCAGGTTCAATATTCATGGGAGATTCCAGCCTTTTACCGTCTCAACTTGACAGAAATGATCAGCATCTCAGGCACTCTGCCTGTCAATCCAGCACTTCCGCACATCGCAGTCAGCCCGGTAGGATGTCGCTCTGATGAGTCGCTGGGATGGTCAATGAGTTTTTCCAAGGAGAAATAACTTTGGATCCAGAACCACACTTGCCCTGGTCTAACATCTGCAGCAGGGAGGGATGGACAGATATCAGTGATGAGAACAGTTAGCTTTAACACAGCTCAAATACACATGAGAAAATTGGCTGTTGTCGGTACTAATGTGCTTCCTTTATTGGCTTTTCTAAAGCCTGAGGTCTCATTAGCGATCTTGTAAATTAAACTAACACAAACCTACACTCTGGGAATGCACCGGCTAATGGTCTGACAAGAATTGAGCCTCCAGGGACATCAGCGAACATTTCTGCATTCTTTTGGTGAACCTACTAATCACTGTGACGACGACTCCTCAAATCTAATTAGTGGAAGAAAACAAAAAGCAATTTCCGGCAGACAGAAGGGTCTGGAACAGGGGTGTCAAACTCATTTCAGGTTCGGGCCAGATATTTCCCACTTTGAGCGAACGCGGGTGTGATGTTCATGACGTAACCACGTCATCTGCGGAGATAGACGCGCAAGACACGTGAGCAGGAGGTAGGAAAACGGTAACGTGTGGCGAGAGCAAGAGAATAACGTGGATATTAATCAAACTGTGTTAGGTCTGGTGTATAAACCCACACAACACAAACACCACAGCGGGCCGGATCATTCAATCATTTGTTTGGTTGACGATCCGAAAAGCAACATTATGACTGACAAACGGGGTGGGGGGATTCGGCCATGAAAACCGCTTCAAAAGATAAAGACAGAAGCTAAAAATAAAAAGCAGTGTCTTTGTTTGGTTACATCAAGAAAAAGCAACATTGTGAGAGTGGTTTGTTGAGAGTATAGATGGACTAATAGGAATGGAGCAGGCGAGTAACATGAGAGGTTCTTCTCGCTGTGCACGTCCTGTGGTTTGCCACATGTTTCTCAAACTAAAACAGTCCAGAGCTTGGACAACAGCAATGGCGTCCCATGTCCCTGGCCGGTGAATCATTACCAAAACTGCTAAGGGCAACGTGAACAGGAACATTTGACGAGCTACACAGCTGAAGCTTTGTGGACGGCGGCAGGGGCGTGGCCTCACAGAACATGACGAAGCGAATAGGAATCCTTTCATCAGGGCCTGTGTGGGCAGGACTGTTGCCACCTTGGGGTAACTCATGCAGTAGAAAAAAGACTTTCTTCATGGGATGCACAACGCCGAAGGAATCAACAGAAGAAGCTTTAGCCCAGTTTCAACACTTCATTCTTTAACAAAGGCTGGAGCATCTCGCAGTGCCGCCCTGAGGGGAGGAGCTGGCAGAGGCCGGACCCTGGATGCACCGCACAAGGCAAGGGGGGTCACTGGGTGCCACATCGCCTCAAGTGGGTGCTGGGTGGGAGTTGTGACCCACAGTAGTTGAGGGACGTCAGTGTCACCCCGATGAGGCAGAGATACCGGCGGGTCACTGCACAGCTTCCACATACAGTACAGCTCCTTTAATGTACTTTAATGTACACGCAGAGGAGACAGCGCAGAGCTGGTGCAGAAAGAGACAGCACGCTAGTGGCGTAGGCGTAAGACACAGGGAGAAAAAGAAAAACAGAAGGGTGGGAGGAAGGGCGACGAGAAGTAGGGCGAGTGGGACCCGACGGTGCTGGCTGCCTTCCTGTTCCTCCCACTCTGTCTCTGCAGTCTCACAGGAGATGGAAGGATGTGAACTGCGCCTTCGTCTCGCCTATAAATTAAGCCCTTGTTGCTGCGACTCCCGCCAACACTGAGCTCCTGTCATTTACATACCGCGTCCCCCGCGGGGGAGGAAAAGAGCTCCAACACTAAGGAGCAAGACACGCAGGACCTCACTATGGCGTTTGAAAAATGGCATCTCACATGGGGCGCTCGCACACAGTACATGTCGGTTTACATGCAGAAACAAGGAAGAGGAGGAGGAAAGGAGCGGTTAGTGTATTTACTTTGAAAAACTTCAATGAGAGAAAGGAGAGAAGGAGAAACAGAAGAAAAGACGCAGGCAGAGAACCAGGCAGCATGGTGCCGAGCTGCAGGGGCATATTAAAAAATGAATCAAAGGCACACTGGCTCTGGCACTGAAAGCCCAGCTCACAGCCCTCCTAGTGCGAGCGTGTCAATCACTGGGCCCCCACGCACATGTACTGTATGCACACACTGGTGGATATTTTCCACTCAAGGTGCTCCATCCATAAACATCGCCCTATGCATCAACAAGAAGACTCAGTGGAATACGCACATGAACACACGCTGTCTAACAGCCCTACATTCACTGTCTCTCCAAGCCCGCTCACTCATATTTTACTCACGGTCTGAATTGTTTTCAACAAAAGTATCTTCTGCGTGAACTGAAACAGCATTTACACAGTGGGAAGAAAACACTCCAGATGGAGTTTACATCTGGAGTGTTCATCATTTTTCATCAGTGGGTCAGCCGCTTGTAAAGGGTTGAATCACCACTCAAATATTTCTAAACATGCAGATAATTTGGGTTTTATTTGTCCTATTTTTAAAGTTTCCTGCCTACACCCTAATTTCATTTGGTGGATTGGTGAAAATGTCATTTGTGTGGGGATCACGTTCACTGGTAACTACAGTCCAGAAGTCATGCATCGCCATCAATAGTCAGGTGCACAAAGCTCAGGACTTTGACACTGATAACTGCTCATTCCCATAATTGTCTGTTTATCTATTAATTGTTCAGGTAATTTATCATTAAGAAAAAAGATTAGAGCAACTAGGGGTCAGGTGTCTTGCTCAGGGACACTTCAACATGGGACATGGAGCAGCCAGGGCTCGAACCACCAACCTTGCGGTTCCCGGCACACCCTCTGTACCCCTGCGCCACGACGACCCCTGATTGATACACCAGAACCCCAGAAATGGGGTCCCGGTGGCTCACCTGTCTTCAGACTGATGGAGCTTAAGCGGTAGTTCAGGAAGGAAGACTCATCTGGTCTCCCAGCCTTATGCTATCAGCTGAGATTGGCTGCATCCAGCGGTATATAACCAACCAACCAACCAACCAACCAACCAGATGCGGCACTGTGTCTCTAAACCACATTGTGGCTGTCAAACCGTTGAAGGGATTCTCTCCGTTGTTGCTGTCAGGTGTCAGACCGGATGCGACCGTCCTCCACCACAGGGACCTCCACCACCGGGACCTCCACCACAGGGACCTCCACCACAGGGACCTCCACCCCAGGGACCTCCACCCCAGGGACCTCCACCACAGGGACCTCCACCCAGCTGTCAGGCATCCTTCACTCATCCTGGTTTTCTGCCTTCACCACCACCAGTGTCTGGACTCCAGGGGGGATTCTGCCGAGCAGAACTCACGGCCCCTTGATTATCCCGGTTTAGGATGGAGTCCAATCGCCAATATTGTGCGCTATGTCATGTTACTTGGTGTAATGTTTGTCAGATTTGGACCGAGTCTCTCCTGATTGAAACAGTTGTTAGGTTCTGCGGCCCTGCATAACACAAGGCAGTCCTCTTTCATTGGAATTCCCTCGGTTCAATCTTTGTCAATGCCACACATGCAAGCCCACCTTCCTGGTGGATTGCTTAGTAAAATTGAACGCCACAGTTGTAGTGGTTACCTTAGAACTATGCAATGAAAAGTATAGAAAGATGTGCATGTGTGAGTGGTAAAATCAGTCTTTAATGCATTCTTCTGTTCCTGGACATCCTGCATCGTGTTTCATGTTGAGATGCTCAGCATACCCATCAACAGGGGCGTTACTGTTGAAAGCAGATGTTGATGGATGTGAATCTCCTGTAGGGTTAGGTGAAGGAAAGATGAGAGTGAAACTTGCGGTGCAGACGAACGGCCCGCAGCCTCCCTCTCTATCCCAAAATAAGTGTCCTGGGAGAGAGCTCCCGGCTCACCTGCCCGGCAAACCTCTGCCATCATTGTCATCATCTGGTGAAAGTTCACCTGCTGTGCTGCCATTATTGCCAAATAGGCCCTTTTAGGTAGTGAGAGCAGACATCTTCCTGCTGTTGTTAAAGAGACATAGTAATAACTAGGCATGCACCAAATGGTTTAAAGCTACATTCATGACATTACAATTAGCCAACTATTAGCAATAACAGCTGACTAACACTTTGTGCAATAAAGTACTGGCTTCCCACTTCTCTTCCCATCTCTCCCTGAAACACACACAGAGGGGAAACAGGGTCCTTGTCTGTTTAGTTCTCACGCTCCTCAGTCCAAAAGTCAACATATGTTACGAAAAGATAGACGACAGATCATTTCCGAAATTCACCATATCGTTTTTTAAAACAAAAAATCTGGTTTCAATCCCTATTTGTTTAGTTCCGTCTTTCCAAAACGATTTTTTTTCACTGCATCTGAGTGCAGCTGTATTAACAGGGGAACATGAATTACACTCACATTACCACATTTACACAAAATAGGACGAATGCTAAGGTAAAATGCGACAGCAGCATGCTGAAGCATAGAGAAAGCATTTTATAAAAAAGATACAGAGTGACTGAAAAGTAGAAAATTCAGGATGAATCAATGTTATGGACCATTATTGTTGCCAACCTCCATCATCAGGCTGTTTTTGGGCCTCTGCTCTGAAAAAGACTCCCGTCAGGATGAAGGGAAACCTGTGAGTGTCAAAATAATGTATGTGTTACTGGTGAAGAAAGTAAAAAAGAATCATCTGAAATAAAAGCTACTAACAGCACTATAAGCCCAATAAAATCCCTCCTCTGATGTTCTCACTAAGGTTTCTTCCCTTTTGTCCCCATGGAAGAGTTTTTCATTTGTTGGGGAGGTTTTCCTGTGCCGATGGAGGGTTTCTGGACAGAGGATGTCGAATGTGTACAGACTGTAAAGCCCTCCGAGGCAAATTTTGCAATTTTGGGCTACACAAAATAAAATGAATTAAAACAGATACCAGGCTATAACCACATTAAGTGGTAGTCCAGAATGTGGACAGTAATCATGAAATGTTTCTTGTTGATGGACTACTGATAACTACTCTAGAGGAGGCTTTAGTGCAGGCCTTACGACAGACAAAAGCCAACATCCGGCTGTGGTTGGCTGAAACGCATGCTTCAACCACTTTGGATCGTATTGGATCCAATTAACACAGCAAGGCGCAGCAGCTCCCTTAGCCACTCACAAGCCAACATGGGTAGATGCATAAATGACGCTGAAGAGGGACGAATGGCTGAGACAACCCCCCCCAACCACCCAAACCTGGCTTGTGATGTGCATCATTTCATAATGTTGATGTTGAGTTATCTTGTGGACTCGATTCTGGTTCTGTACCAAGTTTGGTAGTGCCCGAGCAGCAAAGTGAGTGAATAATGTGTGAAATGCTGATGTTAATGTACACACTCTGAAAGTGACACTGAACTCGCTGGCACAGATGTAGTGACTCCACACTCTTCTGCGTGTGTTGTCCTGGCTCAGCCAAGGCCGTGGGTGAATCAGCTCGCCGGATCAATATTGTAGCGCGGTGAGGCGTCGCTCATCCTCCATTCACATGGAGCGCTGCCAACACGCCGTTTCGGCGCTACCATCAGCCCGCAGTACATGACTTCTGCCCACACAGACACACAGTGCAGCATTAGCAGTCAGAAAGAGATCACAGATGTGTCCTTTGTTTTGCTCGGTGGAATCATACATAGCAATGAGGGAAATACAGCCCTGTAGCGTTAACATTTTTTGAATATTAATTGCACCATGGAGTTCTCCCGGCACGTAAGGTATAACCGGGGCTTGACATTAACATTTTTGCTCACCAGCAACTGTGGCTCGTGGTTTTCCAAAGGTACTAGCCACTCGTTGATTGTATTAGCCACAATGTTGTTGGGAAATTTAGTTTCATTTGATTAAAGTTGACTTTGTTACAATTTACTTGAAGAACTAGATTTACAATCCTTTCAAATGTAAATGACCATTGTAAACACCCAAATCAGGACTACACAAAATGTATATGTACGTTGTATGTTTTTGTCTTTTGCGTCTGCCATCTGGGTTTTCCTCCACCTGCTGCTCATCCCCGCCTTGCACCGCTCAGGTCTCCTCACATCCAAAGCCTCCACCTGTCTCGTGTGCTTGCGTGTCTATGTTGTTTAGTGACGAGGAGCGGTGGCCGAGAGGGGAAGCGATACGTGTAAGATACAACGTTAGCAGGGCAACTTGGTGTTTGTGTCCTTCCTAAGGTGTGGCGTGTAAACTGCTCGCCGACCGCCTGCCGAACAGCCCCGAGCTGTTCAGCGGGTCTTCATCTCCACGCACATTTTGAGTCCGCATTGCTCAGCTCTCTGAAGCGGGTTCAGCCTGCTAGCTAAACTGACACAGCTAAGCTAAGGAAGTGCGCACTTACGTCGTCAAGGTCAGTAGTCGGTCACCAAAGTGACCGAGCATTCTGGGTTAGTGGATGATGCACTCGTGACACATTAATGACCTTCTTCACCCCTCAACCACCCTTGAATGGACATACAATCTCAAACGCAAAACCATTCCAAAAATAGAAGTGAACCCACCAGTGGCAAGTGGGTACTTTAACCGCCACAGCCAAATTCTACCCACATTTGGCGAGTGCCAACGTCAAGCCCCGGGTATGAGTACTTTCAAAGTAAGCTTTCCTTCGTGGTGTTAAGCTCACTTTGTAGATATTTTTTGGGGGCATTTAATGCCTTTAATCGCGAGTGACTGTGGAAAGAGTGAGGAGAAGCAATGAGGGAATGACATGCAGCAAGCAGTCGGGATAGTTGGGACGGTAGTTGGGAATCAGGGAATCAGTGACCATGTGGCATGCGCCCTAACCACTCAGCTATTGGCTTGCCCAGTTACACGCATGTTTGTGTTCTTTCTGTGCAGTCGCTCAGTGAATGGCCACATGATTAGAGTGACAGGACAATTCGCTGAGCATTGGCTGCGAGAACGTGGCTGAAGAGTGGCCCTGGCCTATCACGGAGCCTTTCGAGGACAGGGAGCCTCTGGGGCAGTGTGGGAGAAATACCGATGAGTCATTGGCTTTAGCTGCTGGGGAAGATAATCACGTCACATGACTGTAGTCAAGTCAGACTAGAGTCACAGACCGGAGGGGATTACGAAATATCATGACCAACCAGTATGTGGTGATTATGATTTTTTTGCCTTCATTGATTCATATATATTTGATCCTGGGTGCTGGCTGGTTTTCTTGTTTAGTTGCTGGGCGGGACGGCTGAGCAGAGCTCTCCCACCATTCTCACCTGTGGCTGATTAAGCAATCTGGTCTCTCTCCTGGGCTCCTGTGTCGGATGATTGCCCCCCGACGACGTGATACGTATGCCTGCAATCAGCATCCTGCTCAGGCTTCCACCGAACCAGCCCCGAGCCTCTTCACGAGACCCCCTTCCCTCGGATCACGCACCCAGATACGGAGCCTCCTTCCTCGCTTCCTGGTATCCTACCCCCGCTCCCTGAATAAATCTCTAACTGTCTGTCTCCTGTTCGCTTTTGGATCCAGTCCCCACCACCCGTAACACAGTAGCCTTGAATACTATCCTTAAAAAATCTACCATTACTATGATGCAGAATGTGGTTTATTGTTGACCCAGAAAGTGATTGAAGGGGACTCAACCATATAAAACTGTCAGTGGTAAAGCGTCATCCTGCTATTGATAAGGAACAAGTATTCAGGAATAAGAGATTATATTTCTGGTTGTCCTTTGTCTGGTTTGATCCCTTTGTTCTTTAATAAAAAGAGAAAACTGCTTCTATATAATTTAAAGCATATACAATACCATGTTCATAACTAACACAATATTGTGTTGCCCAGCTCTGTGGAGCACATGTTTAAAAAGAACTTTAATAATTAATAACCAGACGTTTAAGAAGGATGACACATATGAGCTCTGCCAATAGGTTTGAATGGAATATACTTCTTGTCCAACTGAAAATGCCCTTTTAGTCTCAGAGTGACATTTTTAAAATATTTAATGTCAATCACCTAGTATAGCTCTTAATCCACCAGAAAGTCAATCAGCAGGCAAAGAACTGTAGCGGTTTGACACAGATGAGTTAACCACTTAAGTATGATACCCACTATAACAGTGTTACGGACGATTAGGTAACAGTAACACTGACTAAAGGATTCCATAACTGAGAGATAAATGTGTGATTAGGCAATGTTTTTCTTCAATAATGGGAATTCATGCAAATTGTAGAGGTCAGCATGGGTCCCAACCCTTAAAGCTAAACTGACCTAAATATGAGGCAAGGCAATTTTATTTGTATAGCACATTTAAACAACAAGGCAAGTCAAAGTGCTTCACATAAAACCATTAAAACCATCCAAACATGAAGCGAGTAGATTTACAAACAGTTAAGAATTATGAGGAGGATGGCTCCCGTTTTCTCATGTGTTTGCACTGATAAGTCAAATTTAAGTACATTTCTTTGGTTTGGTCTCCATCATCTCCTGAGACGACCGATTTTAAACTCAAAACATGTTTGTAACAGAGTATGTGTTGTAATCAGCAGTGAGAACTGGCTTAAAGAAACTGTCTCTAGTGGGATTTCTACAGCTAACTGGTTGTAGTCTGTTACTTTAGGCCTATATTCAATTAAACATTATTCTATGTGATTAAATGACTTCACTTTTTTAACGTCATTTGATTTTAATTTAATGACGTAGACAAACTTATCTGCTAATATGGATCATCAAAGATCTACTATTAACGCTCTACTTATTTAGGCTTCTGAGTGGCTGAGGAAGCTGACACTCTATTGGTTGAACATGCGAGTCGGCTACCAAAATCCAGATTTTGGCTCTTGTCGTTTCTCCGTTGTGAGGCCTGCACTAAAGCCTCCTCTAGAGTAGTTTATCTTTCCACACACTTGCCTATCACGTAGATGTGTTTGGGTCTGGTATCTCCATTATAGGGCTGTTAGTGATTTGGTTTCAGGCGATTCTCAAAACGAGTTTTGTTTGTGTGTTATATTGATTCATTTCGTGAGGATGGTCAGACAGAGTGACTTCTGGAATTGGTAGGAGGCAGACAAGCAAGACTTGGTCCAGATGTCAGAAGGGGTACAGGAGAAGAAGGTACAGGTATCGTTAACAAATTGCAAACAAATAAACCTAATTAGTTAACTTTAACATAAATTAATAAACTCAACATGACCTAATCAATCACAGGCACTAAACTGCATGGATGTTCCCCTGTATAAACTAGGCCTCCCTGCCTGTTTCCCCTTTAGCCTCTAGCATACCTGCTGAGTATGGCAAGTACCCAAGAGACGGACTAACATGGGGGGCAAATGTGAGTTGTCACCCACTTCTTCACCAGTAACATACAAACACTCACAGGGTTTCCCCTCGTGACAGAAAAAAGTGTCCAGATAGACAAAGTAGTTCTTACACTTTTTATCATGGGTTTGCCCTTTTTTCGAGCAGAGGCCAAAAAACGCTTCAGAGTGGAAAAGGAGTACTACATTTAACTGACTCAAAATAATAAATGATAAAATGAAATATAAAAATCAATGCGCTTGTTCCTAAATGTTGTCGGGTTAGTTAGTGTTGGCGTAGCTGCAGGCTTGTATGATATTGTTTGCACTTGGAAAGTTAAGCTAACTAGCGGATTAGTCAGCAACGTGTCAGGTTCATCTCTGTTGTGCTCTTTTTCACTCGTCTGGGCCCTTTGGGTGGTGGGACAGAATCACTTTGCACATGATTAATGGAGGGGGTCATCTGCTACATGTGCTGGACTGGATTATTCAGAACCTGTGCAGACCTACTGCTGCAGCTTGATGTCAAGATTAAAGCAGTTGAACTTGAATGGCTCAAAGGCACCGTTTAACCTTTTAGTTGACCTCCACCTCTTTCTTTTGCTCTGCCTCTCATCCTCTCCTTGTCTCTCCCCCAATCTTCCCCATCCTCCTCCGGGGCTTCCGCTCTCAGTCTCCATCTCTCACTCTGACAATCTGTTTGGTTTATTCCTTTTTCCCAGCTGCTGTCTGTGTCTTGCCCTCTGCCACAGATCTGTTCTAGGTTAAGTAGCTCAGCAGCGCTGCAGGCTAAAAGTCTCTGCCACATGACAGGCCTTTTCCTTCACATAGAGAAACCAGTTTACTATGTGAGCACCACTGGTACGACACCACAGAAAATTGTGTGTCTGGTGGGGCTGATCCTCCGGATTCTACATCTATTCTTCCATATAGCGAGTAGTTGTGCTGGTTTGTTTCTTGGACTCAAGTGGGGCTTTCTGCCGGCCTTGTGTTTCTCCTCAAATTTCATCACATTGTTGTCTGACCTGGCAATGCTTCCTCACACGTCCTCTTGGATTTATTCAATTTAAAACGTGTATCGGCACAGAGGTGTAATTAGATGGAGCACTACAACACATGGAGCCGGACTTGTGGACATGTGCAGGTGGTACATTTAGTGGATATGGGGACACGAGGCGTAGATACGCACCCTATCCACAGGGGAGTATCGTGGAGCCTGATCCCAGAACAGAATTCCAAGATAAAAACCAAGAGCATTATCCCAATGTGTCCCATTCATGACACTCTCCGAGAGTGTTGCAGCTGTGTGGCTGCTCGCCAATACAAAACACTTCCTGTGATTCATGCAATCACTGCATGAACAGCTCTGCCTGTCAAATGTCATAATGCACCATTCAACGCGGTAAGTGCCTTACATCTTCAATATCAGGACACTGCTGAACCCTGGCTTCAGGTTTGTGCGAGGAGTACATTGGGATGAAGACCATCATGTGAACTGTGTCCCATCCTACAATTAGCCCAGAATCATATTCAATTTAAACAATTCTGCAACCAATGTTTTTCAAGGAAAGGCACCGTTTGTCCTTTATACTGTATAGTGAGGCCGGGTCAGGGTCAGGGTCACGTTATGCATGACAATAACGTGTTTGTGAAAAGATGAGCCTGCTTTCCTCCTCGTCTTACAGTCTGCTCTGCTGGGTAGAGAAAGCCTATGAGGAGTTAGCATTAGCTTAGCCTGTCGTTCTCCTCTCAGCCAAGTGTCATAAACCTACTACTGACCATCAGGGGCAACTCCTCTATGTGTATAGTCTATGATAAAATGACTACTTCTCTTCCCTCAGTACAGGTCAGTTTTATTGTCTCAATCCCAAGTTTCAAATCTTCATTTGTTCATTTAATAACTGATGGTATGGAGTCAAATAAACTATGTCCCTACTTTGCATTCCAATATGATAACTTCTGTACATTGATTCCTTAAAGACCAACATGGCAACGGCTGTAACAGATTTAGATTTTTCAAAACGTCAGTGGACAAACCAATAAGTTGTGTCACGACTACGTCCTTCTTATCTATATTTGATGTTTTCAGTCCGGAATGTGAGACCTTTGGGCTGGAGGAGCTAGATTAGCAGCTGATGATGTCTCTGCGATGTCAGGGAGAAGTCGAGATGATACCAGTCTGCCACCTCCTTTACATCTTCCAACAACCTTCAACCCTTTACCAATCCATCTCTCTCTGCCTGCTACTCCTCCTTGGCTCTTCAGATCTCACTTGGCACTCTTGTGGACATTTTAAATCTTTTAAAATCCTTTTGTCTACCTCCACCACCCCGCTGAGCCGCATAGATGGTCTCAGGCCAATATGCTGCTACCACCAGAAATATCTCACATAGTTTGAAGAGCTGCCCGCCGCACTGCTTGTAGGCTGCATGGAGATGTGATTGATTTCTGAATAGCAAGACCCTTCAAAATAAGAGGCTTTACATGGTCCTAGTGAAGATATCAATACGGGACGGGGTTTGTCCCGATTGGTGATTGGTTTTTGTCAATGCAGTATCCCGTGCAAATAATCCCAGGTTGTTGTCAGATTTAAATTCAACAAGTTAGACCAGCCCTAAGACGGACAGTACTCATCTGAGACTGTCTTGTTGTATTCACAGCACAATAAACTCCTCCAAATAACTAATAAGACTTAGTTATTTGGATGGTGATCAGATGTCTCAGGACTTCTGACACTAGATGAACGATCAAACTAAGATGCAAATGCCTGAACTTGCATCAATTTGCATCACACGCAGTGGAAAGTGCCCACTTTGAATCGTGGTTATATATGGACCCTGTTAACAACTGCTGCATCTGCTATTATCATTATTATAAATATTAAATCACATTACTATTACTGTCATCATTAACCAACATTACCCGCTTTGCATCTTTTCTGAAGTGTTTGGGCTTTCCCTCCCCACAGGCTTCTGTGGTTCCATCTGATGGTGGTTCTATCTGCAGTGGTGCTGCTGTACACCTGCTTACTACTCACTATATTTGAATAATTTCTCTCATAGAAATGGAATGTGTTGTACATATTTTGTGTTTTTATTCTGTACACATGACATCTATTGTAGTCTGTCCTGGGTGAGTGATCCCTCCTCAAAGATTCTCCCCGTTTCTTTTCCCCCATCGAAGGGTTTTTCCAGTGCCCATGTGAGGGTTTCGGGAAAGAGGATGTGTACAGACTGTAAAGACCTCCGAGGAAAAGCTGTAATTTGCGTCAGCCAAACAAGAAGGAAGCTCTCAAGTCCCCCTAGGGAAATCCTATACCAAAAGACGAGATAGTGACTATGTGAATCTGAGCGATATTACCCAGTTTCACTCACTCAATGTGCTGCCCATCATATTCGACCCATTACTTTATAATGGTTGTGGACTCTTCGACATTAAACAGAGCACAATATCATGAGAGCTGCAGTTTGTTTAACAACACAACATTAGACACAGCCGAGGAAAGATCCACCCCAGCATCAAGTAGTAGTGATGGTGCCATATAGTGAAAACATAAATCAACCAGAATGAGAATCAGAAGCCATTTATTGCCACATATGTTACACATAGAGGAACTTGACTTGCATTGGTGCAATAAAATATAATAAAAAGAAAAATATACAAGCAAGAATTAATATAAACTGATATATACGTTAGTTTTTCTTCATTGCTTAAGCACGATTTTTGACGGTTTCAATTTTTCAAAACACAAATTTAGCACACAAACTCAATTCACGAAACACCTCAGATCCTTTGCAAAATAAAGCACTCTGGTAAACACTATACACTAATTTATCAAAACCATATTTACCATATGAGGCACACACGTTGCATATGACTATTCTGTTTGTACAAGTTACACACTGCTGTTGAAAACCTTAAACACTTTTAGCAATTATACTTCTCAGCGATTAGTTTAAGGGAAGTACACAGAGAGTGCAAAACGTTGCCCCCATTTGCACCACTATAAGCAAAATGTCAGTGGTCAGTGGCACAGTGATTGATTATAGTTATGTATATATATATATATATATATATATATATACACACTAATACACTCAAATTAGTCAACATGGAGATTTACAACAATAAATAAGGTCCCGTTTACAGTATATGCAATAGACAAACATAACATTGTATCCAGTACAAAAGAAATAAAAAAAGCTGAAAATGTCACACGTTGTCTCTTCGTCTAGCTCGATCTGACTTCCTCCTCTGGGAATTCTCCTCTCACCCACCCTCTTCTCATTCCTTCCATTTTGGTTGAAGAAAGATGAACTCACCTGCTGCATTTGATTGCGATTGCGTTAACCTGATTGGTGTGTCTACAATTAAGCAATTGTGTGTTTGGGCACCTGGAGGCTGTGTTTAACCAATTGGCACATGGGTCTGGTAATTTGCAATTGCAAGGAAGTGACAACTGGATATACGTACGTGGGTAATGTATAGAAGTGTGTTTAGTGTTTTGCAAATCACTGTGTTGTTTTGCAAAAAGTGTGGGACTGACTTTGTGGTCATAGTAAATCTGGGAAAATCGCTGTGCAAATGTTCCAGGGATGAAGTATTTCGATCAATAGGAGACTGACTTTAAGAGACCAACTGGTGACGGGAAAGAACTATTGCTAGAGGTCTTGGTCCTGATGGACCGCAGCCTCCTGCACGAGGGAAGGGGCTCAAAGAGTCTGTGTCCGGGGTGAGAGGGGTCGGCTACGATCTTTCCTGCCTGCCTCAGAGACCTGGAGGCAAACAAGTCCTGCAGGGACGGCAGATTGCAGCCGATCAGCCTCTCTGCAGAGCGGAGGACACGCTGCAGCCTGCCCTTGTCCTTGGCTGTGGCTGCAGCGTACCAGACGGTGATGGAGGAGCAGAGGATGGACTCCATGATGGCCGTGTAGAAGTGGACCATCATCGTCTTTGGCAGGTTGAATTTCTTCAGCTGCCTTCTTCCATCTTGGCTCAGTCTTTATCACTTTTTTCTTTAGTTTTCCATTTGAGAATACAAGAATTAATTCCTGTTTAGACCAAAACCCTGGCCAGCCGCAGCAAATTCATATGACCAGGAGGAAGTGCACAACCTGGTGGTAATCTGTTAACCAGCCTTAGAGTTTTTTTCAATCTCCTACACATCTGACTCATTAACCAGCTAATTAACAAGCGGCACTGTCTAATTGATGTGACTTTGCTCTGACTTCCCTGGGAGGGGACGCTTTACACAGCAGTGACTGCCTCCAATGTTTCCAGCCTCTGGTTGTGAAACGTTGCATACGGAACGGAAATATGACAGCACTGAGGGCCAACAGTAGTTTGAAATAACGTGATCATGAGAGATTTAGACTGAAAACTTCAACAGTTTCAGTTAGTGCATCTGTGCATCTTTTCTCCTTCTTGATAACTATACCTTCCCTGTGTATTGATACCAACATCCAATCTCATATGTAGAAAACATTCAAACTATAAAATAAATTGCTCCTGCTGTTAGGTGGGCATGCCCAGCTTAAACCTGTTGGAATACATGAACAAATATGAAGTAAACTACATTGTTACATGTTATTTAGCTGACGCTTTTATCCAATGCAACTTACAAGAAGTACATTCAACCACAAGGATACAAACTCAGAAGAACAAGAAACAAGAAAGTGCAATTTCATCAAATAAGCCAATTTACAATTTGTTATAGATAAGAACCATTACAAGTACAATTTAAGTGCTACAATTTGTTAGTCTTTTAGTGGAGGTAGAGTCTGAAGAGGTGTGTCTTTAATGCTATCAAACTTCAAGGGATCATACTGATGCAGTAAACCAGATAAATTCATCCAAGGTGTTGCTTCTGAGATACAGTGTCCTCCAGATGATGTTATGAACCGAGGCAGGATGGAGTTTTGTATTCGTATGTACCAGGCAGCCATGATAGTTATTTCAGCCACGGTTATTGTTGCTGTTCATCCAAACACTTAACAGATAGACAGTTTTCAACCGTCTAATGTTCTAATGGAAGAATGAATAGTGTTAAAGCGTTTACCATGTAGTTTTGGCAAGTTTTGGGAGAATACATACAGTATACTGATTTAAAGACTTGTTTCTCCCATGAGACAACAACTTACAGTACAGAGATTCCATACTTTCGCTTATAGAAAAGCATATGTATTTGTCTGGCTCAAGTTGGCAGGACAGGAAGACGATGTGTTCATTTTTAACAGTGCCTACAAACAGTTGGTAGTCACAATCGTAGACCTGCTAAAAGATATGTACGGTGATTCAGAAGTTTGGAACCAGTGTGATACTGATGAGCCAAAAGATTACAGGATTTTTGGGGAGCTTGGTTACTAACACGCACACTTTATTTGTAATAAAACCCAGTGAAGTCACGACTTCAAATCAAATACATCCCTTGACCTATAGTTTGCCACCCAGAGACTGAAACCAGTTTGCTGAAAAGTCAATCCTACAAGAGGTCTTTTTGATTTCCAGAATATTGCCCATATACCATTTTGAAATTTAAAGCTATTAAGAATGTGGGCAACTGAGGGTGAGTGGAGTAGCACGGTCTTTCTCTGATCAGATTGGACGGGTACTGCCAACCCGCATGTCAATGTGTCCTTGAGCAAGACACTTATCCCCAACATTGCTCCTGTAACTGTGACTAGTGTGTGAATGCTGGTTGACACTGTGGTAGCTCCTGTCATCAGTGTCTGAACGGGTGAATGATGACATGAAGTGTTAAAGTGCTTTCAGGGGTCAGAAGACTAGAAAAATGCTATAGAAGTACAATCCATTTACCATTTTAAAATGTATATTTTTTTACACTGAAGTCTATCTCACAGTCGTTTGTTCAGTGTATCCTTTATGTGGTTAATTCATGCTCTCTGGCAGGGATAATCACTGCCTCTGGGCCCGTCCCAGTGAATTGTGGGTCAGACAAAACGGGACTGGGCCACTTCTGTCACAAAGCCCTGCCAGGCGAGGCCCTGCGGCATCGGATGGCTCAACAATATGCGCGGTGGGGCCAGATGGACACACAGCAAAATATGGCAAACCTAGAGAGTTCTTTTTTTTTTGGTGCCCAAATTGCTTAAATGGCAGTTGCATAGGATTGAAAGGGAGAAATGTTTTGGTGACACTCTGTACGGAGTTTAGTGTAATAGTTACTGGTACACGAAGGAACCCAAAAGCACAACTCAGACAATCATAGGAGTAGGCCTGTCGCAATATGCGATAAAATTGACTTTTCGCACACTATCTGAAATCGAGTGGAATAATTTTTGGTGCTGCAATATTCCGTGTACATACAAAGGAACGTCACCAACATTTAAGCTGATCGCGCTGCCCCTGTTCTTTTTTCTTGTCAAAAGCGGGGCTTAGGCAGCCCACACAGACACAAGAGTGAAGCCACGATATTAGCCGAACCCGGTAGTCCCAATGGACTTGATTTCGAAAGCATAATGTTCGGCTTCAGTTTGAGAACATTGTGGCTTTAAGCCGAATGAGAGCGGAGAGCCAATCAATGTGAACGAGCCGGTGCGTCAACTTTGTTTAAAAACCGTGGCAACGGAAACCGGCAACACAACGAAGCTAAAATTTCACCTAAAACAACAACCAACCGCCCAGTCTTTCAACCTGAACTACTGTCGGTTCCTCCAGACTGTTCGTTCCCCTCTTTGGTCTGCCGATTGTTAGCGGGACCGGGCCGCCCAGTTTCTCGCTGCAGCAACGGAGCGTGTCGCCCTGCTTTTCCGCTGAACACACTTTATCGAAGCCCGATGCTTCGCTTTCTCAGTGTCCCTTGCACTTATTTAGGATATATATTTTTTTTTTCACACTTCTAACGTCGAACTATTCTAATAAACCGTTCGTTGAAAAAGTGTACTTGTATTACAATGATATTATGTAGCATAAAATGGTCTGAAAATTGCAATAATATCGCATATCACAGTAAATGTTGGTGCAATAATCGCACAACAAAAATGTGATATTGTGACAACCCTAGATAAGAGAGACAGGTGGAGTTCAGGCAAGGTCAAAACCCAGGAGATCAGTCAGTAGGCAAACAAATCCAGAGCAGGGAGGGAATTCGTGGTCAAAAGGCAGGAAAGGTCAGAACAGAAGGTTATCAGGTTAATTTAGCAACGCCGGATCATTTCATACACAAGACAATCTGGCAGGGAACAACAGAACGTGACAGGCTTAAATAGTGAGTGATTGATGAGGGGCTGTGCTGCAGGTGAGAAGGGCAATGAGAACCAGGTGAGGATAATGAGGTGATGATGTGGGAGGATCTGAAATGACAGGAGAGTTAGTAAAATGCAGGTGAGATGAAAACAAACTAGGATGTGGTCAAATGTGTGACAGTTTTTTCTTTTCCATGTTTCCTCAGTAGCCCAGAATAGCCTATCTTTTTTTTTACCAGGTTTTCAATATGTAATTTAAAAGAGAGCTCCCTATCTAAAAGAACAGTATTTATAATTGGTGACAATGTCTATTGGGTTACCTTGGGCAGTTTTTAAAAGATACATTTTCATTTGAGTAAGGAGCTTTTTGAGAACACCATGGTTTTTGATTTGTTGGCATTTAAAACCAATTTGAGGTTTTGTAGGGGTCCTGTACGTGTTTAAAAGCAGATTGTAACCTCAAATGCAAGCACAACTAGTGGACGCACAACATGCAAATAACAGTGTCGTCAGCATAAAAATGATAGGCAGCATTTGATACATTTACACAAAGATCATTTATATAAATAGAAAATAAAATAGGTCCTAGGACCAAGCCCTGAGGCACACCTTTAGTGACTCTTATACACCAACGTCCAATCACCTGCAAAAAAAAGAGGCACAGAGCAAGGCAAAACATAACAGCAACTCCCTCAGGCAGGGAGGTGAACTGCAACTTCAATATGACGCTCTGAGTCGTAACACCCACAGACAAAAAGTCTCTCCTCTACTATCCAATTTAACTGACTATAGGCAACAATTAAATAACAGAATCAATGTTCATAAAAATTAGGCAGCATTTGTGTATTCAAATATTAGAACTAACTAAACTTTTGCCAGTTATCCAATTACTATAAGGAAAAAAAAACTATGTTGAGCACATTTAATGAGTAGCAAAGTCATGTAAATAGGCTATGCAGTGATGTCACATTAGAACATGTGTGCACGAGGATGTTCAGTGAGAGTTCCTAGACCAAAGAGACGATGGTGGTCTGTCCTTTTTCTCCTGTGAATATATAATACTAGGAGGTATTAGCCAACCACTTTGGTGGCTGCACTAATGATAGACTGCTGCAGAATGTCTAACACTACAATGTAATTACCCACAATATGAAAAAAAAACATGCCTTGCATCATGAGAAATGTGTACTATGGTGTGTAACAAACAGATAAATTCAATAGTCAACTGGACAACATGAAAAAAATAATTTTCCATAGTAAAGAGTAAGGGCAAAGTAAGGGTCTGACGCGGCATGTCACAGACCATAAACATCATGAAGACAATCCATTACTGCAATAGCAGGTTTGAGTGATTGTAGTTTGGGTTTAAGGGATTTTGGTCCAAGTTAGAGAAGCACTCTTTCAACAAACCCAAAGGTGTTCCTCAGTTGCGGAGGGTAGCAGGCACAATTTTGAAGGTAATTTATCACCAGTCTTCCTTCCAAAATGATGGCAGTAGCTGTGGATTCAAGGTGCAGTGAGTGAGGAGAGGCGGCAAAGTCTTCCGGTAATCACTGTCCGGACCCCCATGGAGGTGTGCATCCTAAAAACAATAGCATTAAAACCACAATTGCATGTAAAATTGCATTTCTATGGTAGAACACACAAGTTATACGTGTGCCTCAAGGATCAACAAAATCCACCAAATCGGAGCATTGATGAGACACAGCTACTGTGATAGATTTAGATAATCAAGTAAGACGCTTCTTCAGAGTGAGTAGAAACACAGTAGATACTAAAGGGCCCCAATCCTGTATCTAAACAAAATAGCACCGATTGGAAGAGAAGTAACTTGCCACAAGATTAACAGAGGGAACACATTAGACAATCATTTTGACTACTTTAGTCTTTCTACGAAGCATGTCTTGAAGAAGTCTGTTCTCATCTCCAAGGATGACAAGAAGGCCACGGAGGACTACTGTTCATGTCAGCCTATTGGGAATGTATAAGTGAATGTAATGGTGAGTTTCTAGTTTGCGGTGACTAATGTGACACTTGCGATTGCTGTGATCTTGTATGTTTACTGTGTATTGCGTGATCTATTACTATAGTGTGCACCGTGCGAGTTGAATGGACTACTGTTCCCCACACACAGATTACCATTTCCGGATTGGAACAGAAGGAACTGACATCCATTGGTACCACGAGAAGCCAACGTGGATTATAACTCAACGCTCAGGATATGCAGCATAAAGGGAAGTAAATTGTCTACCCAAATCCTATTGCGTTGTATATTGGACCAACTGAGTTATAATAACTCTCTTCTGGTATTTGTGGCTGACTATGGGGACGTCAGTGACTGACATCACTGGGGATTTCCAAGGAAGCCCTTTGTCACGAGGGGGCATCGGCCACAACGTCAGACCAAACTCTACAGTCTACACTGAACAGATTGACTGCAAATGGATGCCAGCTGTCTGACAGTTCAACTTATTGCTGCTTTCAATATATGAATTATCTTCAACGTTTTAATAGAAACAAGTATTTTTATACATCTCTTGTGGTACTTCTGTGTACTGGGCATTCCAAATTTAAGGAGGACCATACGGCTGACAGTTGCATCCCAGTAACCTCTGAAATTATGTGTATTTGAAAATTATTTTCAAAGTGTTTGAACACAATGAATTGACAACTCTGCATGCGGTGGCATTACTTTGGTCACCCTGTAGTATGACCCTCTGGATGCCCGTACCTGGGGCTGTATGAAATGCATCTGTGTTGTCATGGAGGAGAGTTCAGTAAATATGCCAGCAGGCTAAAGGCTTAATTTGTAATGCCAAGTACCACATGGTGTCAAGTGTTTGTTAAAAATAACCCCGCCCTCGACAAGAATGTATAGTTGACAGAATAAGAAACTCAAGACTTGGCCGTTAATTAACGCATCTGATAGAGTAAGATGTCCGAAGAGGGAGAACGCGCGGGACTTCTGCAGCTCACACTGGGGGAGCGTTTCGTATTCGCCCTCCAGAGACGTCCAAAATTGGCACAAATGGATTCGACGATTCAAAAGGTACAGAACAGTGTCTGGATTGGATGAAAAGGATGATGGATTCCAGGTGAACACATTGATATATTCCATGGGAGATGAGGCAGAGGATATTTTACATGCGTCAATGATAGAAGATAGGGACAAGCTAGTCTATGAGAAAGTAAACCGTTTCAATAAACATTTCATTGGAGAACACAATGTAATTTTCGAGAGGGCCAGGTTTAACATGCGGAAACAAGAGCCGGGGGAAACTGCTGAGTGCTTTGTTACTGCAGTGCACAAGTTGGCGGAATATTGCAGCTTTGGAGCCCTTAATGAACTGATACGTGATCGTATAGTAGTGGGCATAAGAGATGACAAACTTTCAGAAAAGCTTCAGTTGGATTCAAAATTGACTTTGTCTTACTAAGTTCGTAGCTGTAGACAAAGTGAAACTGTTAAGCAGCGGCAAGTGGTGCTGCGCGGTTTGGGAAACCATACGCACAGTGACGAACTGAACCCTCCCGCTCGAAGGAACGCGTGGAATTCCGAACAAAGAGCTGCTGGAACATCAGGGATGTGCTAACTGACTAACTTTTGGCTGCAAAACAAAAACAGTCTGGAAAAAAAAGAGCTTAGCTTAGTTGGTGGTATGCAAGTAAGGCAAAGGTTAATCATTTTCTTGTTTTTTTTATTAAATGATTACACTCAAACGTTGATTCTGTCACCTATACTACCTCTGGCTTAATTTTCTTTCAATGAGAGTTGTGTGAAATGTGAAGCAGAAATTCAAACTCATCTTCCTTATCTTAAATGCAGCCCTACTTTTATTTGGGTAAGAGGAAATATTTTTTTATTTGCAGTCATATTTTCGGTTAAGTTCTGTTACATGACAATAAATATCGTCGAGTTTTCTTTTTTAATCATACTCAATTCATTAGATTTGTTGGTTGTGTATTGATAAGATGCAAATGTTGATACAACTCTTCCTCCTATTTAATCACACCAGGTAGTCATATTATGGTCTTCCAGACCTTTGCTTCCTTTTTTTCTAACTGGACATTTTAGTTGAATACCCCAATGATCTGATTGCGCTAACACCGCTTATACTGCACCACGGAGACAAGACTGGCCGAACACGAACTAATACAACTAGGCAATGTCAGCGCCGGAGATACAGCAGCGGTCTGTAATCTGGACATTATATCGCCACCTGTCCTAAGTGACCGGTAAACACGCAGGCTTGTTAGCAGTGGGGAGGAGACTAGCGGGCCTAGTTACAGTTTCTTCCCGTTACCTATCTCATGCCACTCTACATAAAGGGTGTGTGGCTGCAATTATAAACTTTGATTCTCGGGCTGATGGCAGTTTTATAGATTGTGAGTTGGTAGAACCGGTGGGGCTCTCACAGAAGAGTTAAAAAGGAGGCCATTGAAGCGAACACCTTGGACAACAGATTACTGGCTAGAGTCACCACTAAAACTGAGCCTGTCCGTCTACTGTTGTCAGGTAACTACTCTGATGTCTGTCAGGTGCTCCAACAGTTACTGGAAAACCGGTTAGACGTGAAAACAGGAGTGCGAATTCCACTCATCCACCCTTGCCTTCGTGGGGTACATCATTCCAGAGTGGCAGGTAAAGATTGATCCAACCAAGGTGGGTGCAGTCCTAGAGTGGCCGAAACCAGGCACAAGGAGTGCAGGACTGCAGATTTCTTTTTACAGGCAATTTATACGCCTAACCCTGTTTCGGGACCTTTAGGTCCGGTTCACTTCAGCGCCCATCCTCTCCCAGGCGGTTTGAGGTTCAGGTAGATGATTCAGGGGTGAAGGCAAATGGACTGTACTTTTATAGCGCTTTTCTAGTCTTCCGACCACTCAAAGCACTTTAACACTACATGACATCATTCACCCATTCACATACTGATGACAGGAGAACCATACAGTGACACCTGCCCATCAATAACTAAAATCCACACAATAGTCGCAGCTACAGGAGCAATGTTGGGTTAAGTGTCTTGCCCAAGGACACATAGATATGCGGGTTAGCCGGGCCTGGGATCGAACAGACAACCCTCTGCTTGGAGGACGACCGTGCTCCCCACTCACCCACCTCAGTTGCCACAGGGCGGTGCTGTCCCAACGTTCCGCAGAGGATGGTAAGCTCCACCCCTATGCATTTCTGTCTCACGGTTTGTCTCCAGCAGAGGAAAACTATGACGTGGGATATTGTGAGCTTCTGGCCGTCAACATCGCCTTGGCGGAGTGGCATTGTTGGCTGGAGGGGGCAGAGCAACCATTTGTGGTCTGGACAGACGAAAAGTATGTACGATCGGCCAAAGGTCTCAACTCCCGCCAAGCGGGCCCGGTTTTTTGGTCGAGTACGGTTCTCTCCTACAGGCCAGAATGGTAAGCCAGACGCCCCGTCTCGAGTATTTGCCAAGGATGTGGTGACATGTGCCCACCAAGTCCTATGTCTCCTCTTGTCCCGTCTGTGGCCAGAACAAGGATTCCAACCGGCCCAGTCCTGGGCTCCTACGTCTTTTGTCCATATCTGTACGCCCCTGGTCCCATCTGGCTTTGGATTTTGTCACCGGGTTGTACCCACCATAGTAGAGGTGTGGAGGGTGTTCTGCATGGCCGTGGGCGCCACCGTTTCACCCTCAGACTAATGGCCCTTGCAGAAAGGGCAAACGAGAAACTACACTGCAATGTTTGGTCTCTTCCAACTCCTCCTCCTGGTCTGCCCAGCACCCTTGGGTGGAGTATGCCCATAACTCACTCCCCACCTCCGCCACAGGTATGTCGCCTTCACTGTTATCAAGCTCCCCAGTTTCCATCCCAGCAGAGAGACCGATCTGTGCCTTCAGGCCAGTCTCTCATTCAGCGCTGCTATCGGACCTGGATTTGCTGCTGAAGACACTCCCCCACTCACATTAACTCTCGTCCACTGCGCTGAGCCACATCGGGCTCTGAGTGGTGGAGGAGGATATGAATGACGTCAGCATTAAACAGTCATTAGTGTGCTCATGCTAAGGGATTCTGGCATCAGAGGAGCGGAGGCCCTTTAGACATGTGGGCCACCCATAAAAAAGTATGCCCACAGACACGAGACGTCTGATACCACAGGACAGCTTGTTGTAGGCCTTACTGTGGGTGGTGAAGTGAAAAGGTTTGATCTGGCAATAAACACTATAATATACTATACAAGTTTTGCATATTACAAATGTCTCATCTGAACAAAATTGACATGGCTCCTGGAACAATTCTCAAAACGCCAGCAGGCAAAGCAGCTGACCTGCATTATAGCTCCACAACCCACATAGCAGCGCTCATACATAATTCCATACAACGATTAAGCAGCAACATCCTCTCCAGAATCCACTCACAGCATGAGGTTTTCCTACAACGATATCTGAATCCTCTTCCCCCATAAGCAGTTACCATGAATTGTCTTAACTACGTAGGAAAGTCCTCTACAGACACGAGAATTTCTCAACCCTTTTTGTCGTTAATGGTTAACATGTACAAAGCAGCACAACGGCTCCAAAACTAACTGGAACAAATACTATTAACTAATGACACTTTACTTAACAAAATATACACAAAGCACAACCACTTACCTATTGGTTTCTTTTTAGCCCCTGCCAAATACACTCAATATCCTTTAACTCCCAATCACGTGCCTAACTCGCCCTACAAACATGTTAACAATAACATGCAAAATAAACTAAGAATGAGGAAGCCCTCCGCTTAGTGAGCCACAACCTATAGACCAGCCCACCTGTACTGGCATTGAGAGGACCCCGGAGTAGGACCCACTCCAGTTGGTTTACAAAGGAAAAGAAAAAAAAAAAACTAAAACACTAACTTGACTGCGGAGAAAACAAACTAACAATTCATAATCAAAATACTAAATAAAACAAGGCAACCATAAATATAAAATATATTTGCAAAGGGGAAAAAACAGCAGTGGTTAGAGCTCAGCTACAGCACTAGAAGCCGACATCACTTCCCCATAACATTCCCGTTACAAAAAGGCACATGTCATACACAATATGTAAAATAACTCCACTGAACATCAAAGCACCGCTAAGGAGCAGATTTAAACAAAACAAAAAAGACATACACATTGCACATTGCACATTATACAGCCACACATGGGGAGAGCTGCACAGATGGGATGGGAGCTCTGTAACTCCCCCTTTAGCGCTTAGTCCTTCACCTTGACTAGATGTAGTCGTGAGACCAGTGTGGAGCTGGAATACCAGGGGCAAAGCCTCCATTTAAGGGGAACCAGGACTCGATCTGGCCTCACCTGTTGGGAATCACTAATTATGGTGGTGTGGCCAAACAGGTAGAGGGAGGGGGAGCTCCACCCATCACATGAAGCACTTTGAATTGCCTTGTTGTTGAAATGTGCCATGCCTTGTCTATGGTGAAGTATAAAAACAAAAAAGGCCACCCTAAGGGACAAAATAGCTGTAACAACTAGTATATGGTCTATAGTCTACATTTACATTTGTTCTGGCAGTGAGCTGTTTTGCAGCTATAGGAATGCTTGATTGTGGCTGCACTGTGACACACCTAAAGGCCTAGTGTCCATAATCCTTATGGTTTTAAACTTGTTGAGGAGAGAGGTGCTGTGACTCTTCACCTTTCATCCTCTTTTTCAAGCAATATTAAGCAATATTCATACGCCATTTCCTTCCTCCAAGATTCAGCTAGAGCGACCATTTGAATTTTAAAATGTTTTTGTTTTTGATACGTATATAACTCTTTGAGTTATATACTCTGAGTGAGCACTGAAATCTAAGACGAGATCCAGAATATCGTTGAGAAAATATTTTTATTTTGTCAGCATTTCCACCATTTTCACTCTTCATGTAACTACTCTAATGAGGTCCATGTTATTTTGACAACAAATTTCCTAAAGAACGCGGCCCGCACCAGTCTTTGAAAGTCCTGCAGAGTCTCGGCTCTCACGATATCCGTCTAGGGGCACTTGTGGATCCATGAAGAATCACTGTTTCCTCTCCAAGTCCTTTGATTAGCATGTAGACGATGCCAGGTGCAGCGTCACCATGACAACCACACACACACTCAGGCATACACGCAAGCACCCACTCTGTCTCTACCTGCCTAATAGGTGATTGATAATGGCAGATGACACATGATTTTTGAGGTATTCAGCCATCTCAGACGGCCCCCCCTCTTGCATCCTCCCTTACTATACTTGTGGCTGTAAGGTGGTCCCAGTGGAACTGATTATCCCCATTCGAACTCCATCCATCCATCCATCGTCAAACCGCTTATCCTGCACACAGGGTCGCGGGGGGGCTGGAGTCCATCCCAGCCAACTTCGGGCGAGAGACAGGGTACATCATGGACTGGTCGCCAGCCAATCGCAGGGCTACACAGAGACATACAAACATTCACACATCTACGGGCAATTTAAAGTCCCCAATCAACTTGATCCCCAGAGCGTGTGTCTGGACTGTGGGAGGAAGCCGGAGAACCCGGGGAGAACCCACGCAGACACGGGGAGAACATGCAGACTCCACACAGAAAGGCCACTGGGCAGAATCCAACCCAGGACCTTCTTGCTGTGAGGCAACAGTGCTAACCACCACGCCACCATGCCGCCCCCCATTCCAACTCATGATATATATATATATATATAAAGTATAGTAAGGGAGGATGCAAGAGAGGGGGGCGTTTGCAAAATGGCCGTCTGAGACGGCTGAATCGCGACGTCTTCGGCCGGTATCAGCCACACTGTCAAAGTCAGAATATTTTTGGAACAAAGTGGATCTAATGATCTTATGCACCACAGATAATTACATCAACCGGAACTGGGTGTGTGTAATGTCATCATGGGTGATTTAGGGAATGTGTGCCTGTGTCTGCTGCACGGGAGCTGATAAGTGTGTCGCCTCACAGGGACCTAACTGGTATTTAGGCAGAATATTCCCACAAGCCAATGTGTTATTAATTAGCCTGCTGTTTGCAGCCACAGCATCCCACCACCACCTCCATCCCTCCTTCCTGCCCCCCTCATGAGTTAGAATGGGGATAATCAGTTCCACTGGGACCACCTTACAGCCACAAGCCTCCCTCTCCCCCACAAAGACACACACACTCATCGCATCATTACCGTCTCCTTATTGTTCCCTTAAACCTGCTAACTGAAGGTGCAGTCCCCCCACCTCTCCTTATTAATGGCACCCCCCATCTGGACCATGACAACAACAACAAAGCTCAGCTGACTTCTCACATTTTTCCCGGTGGAACATCAAAAGCAAAGATGCATCGATTCTGGCTGCGACACAGATTGTGTCAAGACATGTGTAGGGTCACCAGGGTGCAGACTGAACCAGCTCAAAATGAATAGCTTGATGTGGTCTCTGGAGATACAGAGCCCCGGGTGGAGAGGATGGAGCATTGCAGGTGCCGGACTCCCCTGCCTTTCTCATTAACCTTATCATCTAACACTGCACTGGGAGGACTGGGAGGGCGCTCTCTTTTTTTCTGTACTGTACCTTTAATGTATCCAAACGAGTTTCAACTTTAAAATAAGAAAGTTATTGCTTCTTATACAAATCATTGGCGAAAAGCTCTGAACAAATACTGTTACAAAACACAGTATAGTGATGAAGACTAATATATGACTTTATTTTGATTATTATGATTTGACATTTGCATTAAACCAAGTGTCTTGACTCATCAAAGTGAACTGGATACAATCAACATTGAATGGAAGGTTTTTTTTTAAGTTGAGGTTGGGACAAGTAATGTAATGGTAAATGGCCTGTACTTGTATTTGTGTCAACAGGCCTGGCCTTCAACATCTACACCCAAAGAACACTTGAATAACCATTAAATTCCCAGAGCATCTTGGTAACAGCCCCTAAAGTCTTGTAATGAAGGGTCTCTTTATCACTTGATCCATGTGAAACTACAGAGGGTTTTCCTATTAAGAACAGAAGTTTACGTTGAAAATGTGTACTCATAAAAGAAACTCAAATGAGCAAAACTGCTGCTACAGGGTGCGTAGTAACAAAATACAATTTCTCCACTCATGTGTGTAATTTAACATGAGTTCCACCTCATTACTGATTGAGTGCAAGGACACAATCCCCTCATTTTGTGGCTGAAAGCGTTGTCCTGCTGTGCAAAGAGCAGCACATAACACATAACAGGAAGCACAGATGGTTCGAGGAGCAGGTCTAGGTTCAGCGTTTCACTTAACATTCCCTTTCATTGACTGACCTTGAGTCCCCCAACATTAGCGACATGGAATGGTGCAATCCCTCGAGATTGAAAACAATCCAGAATGAAGCCTTTGAAAAGGGACCCCCTGTGAATTCTTGCGGCGACCACATGTCTAATGTCTATGTGCTTTTCATACAGGCATGGCGACGTTTCCAAATTTTCAAACCAGTGGCTCTTTAGGAGCATGACAGCCCCAGCAGGCCAGATGAAAGTAGTGATTTTATTCCTCCCTCCATAATTCTAGCCCTTTTTGTCCAGTATATGTCATTACAGGGAGCTGCATCTAGTTATTTGTGTCCTGTGGCCGGATACATGTGCACAGAAGGAACCAATTTGTGTGAGAGGCGTATCAGGACAAAGAAGGCAACTGATTTCAGATCGGGCAGCCTGCAAGCAGTAGTTCCGTTTTGCAATGAAACGCCTTTTGCCTCCTCTCCAAAAATGATATACCATGATTAAATAACTCTGGAACTACTTTGTCTATCTGGACAGTGTTCAACCCATTGCCTCAAAAAAACCCTCCATAACAAAGTATCAAGCCCTGTAAAACATGGTGATACAAGGCTAAAACACATCGAAGTGAAAGCCCAGTGTGGATGGTACTCATGGAAAGTATTACTTTGATAGATTAAAGATAAATTACTCTACGAGAGGCTTTTTTTTAATTACGTGCCCTCTAAGGGGTTCATCCAGTGGAGAAAACCTGGCTGACTGGACCACTTTAAGGTGGGCTTCTGCTGAAACAAATGTTATCAAGTGGCCTCTAATGTGTCCTATCCAACCCTTCCCCCAGGTAGCCGAGGTCCACCAATGATCTACACAGCAGATTGGTGAGCCACAGAAAGATGTCATTTGTAGGCTACGGTCACAGCGCTGCTCAAAAGAACGAAAAGAAAATATTTCATCCCCACAGACCTACAACTCTCAACACTTTAATGCAGCCTAACTTCTGTTAAAACTCTGACTCCTGAGGCCACCTAATGGGCAGTATTGGCTCTGCGTATATGGAGAGCTAGCGACACATTTGTACTTCATCTCTGTGTGACCGACCTCCATTTGCACATTGCCTTATGCATTTATTATTTACACGTTAGTTATTATGATGGTTAGGTTGTCACATCTCAATAATAATAATACCCATTTGTTATTTATCAGTGCCTTTTTATTGACAGTTGTTTTTATAAAGGACCAAGGTTATAGGTGTCACAATGAATACTTAATAGTGGGTCTATTTTTACACCTCATCGAGCTAATTGTCCCATGTAAAGTTGGTTGAGCTGCTGGGTTTGCCTGTAGTGGCAACACTAGCATGCACAAAGGCTATGACAGACATTTGCAAACGAGCTGTCCAGCGAGCAGTGAACGGCGGTCCTTTTTGGCGTCAATGAATAAATGTGTTACTCGACAAGAAATACTGTGATAAACAATGTGGTATATTTTTTAGCCATACCGCCCAGCCCTATGTAATGGATACATTAAGATTGTTGATTTCTGAGTTGAAAAAATTTAGCTGTGCATGAATTTTTATAAAAAACAAAGTAAAGATTTACCCAAATATCTTCCAAAGTGTTCGTGTTCAGGTTCATTACATTACATTACATGTCATTTAGCAGACGCTTTTATCCAAAGCGACTTACATTACACTTTAAACCCATGGCTTTTTTCACATTTTTGCCTGGGAGATCAGGGTTAGGTGTCTTGCTCAGGGACACTTCGACATGGAACATGGGGCAGCCTGGAAGAACCACCAACCTTGTGCTTCCCAGCACACCTTCTCTAACCCCTGCGCCACGTCGACCCCATAGGTTCACCATTCGAACCCCCAGGTTCACCATTCTGAAACCAGGTTTGCAGTAGCAGATCAACTTGTTGGGGTTCACACAGACCTAAATTCTATATCTTAATCGATAGCTAAAAATTAAAGTTACATAAAGTTGATAAAAATTGTATGTATGACTACACGCCATTTCACTATTCTACCCCTCTGGGCTTAGAATTAAGTTAAAGTGAGTCGGCTTTACCAGCTTCAAGTTTGGGCTTTACTGTTTACTAAACATTTTGTTTAGCTTTTAGAAACAACGACCCATCACAACCCAACTGACTACAGGTGTCTTCTATAAATCAGGAAACATTTATTGCCATAATATGTCACATACAAGGAAATTGACTTGGCGGTTGGTGCGTAACAGCAGACAGTACGACGACAAGACAACAGTGCACGGGGAATAAAATAAAATATAATGGTATGGGTTAGTTGAAAATAAAAGGAATAAAAGTTAAAAATATAAAAAAATAAAAATAAAGTGCACCAGCGAAGAGAAAGTGACAATTGAAAGTGACGGACAGAAAGTGTAAGTGACAACAATTTATTGTATATTTTCTGAAATGGGTAAACCAGACATTTAGAATCGATGAAAGTCGATACTTTCTAGCATATATGTGTTCCTAATTACTCTATAAATGAGTACAAATGAGTAGTTGACACACTCTTCCATTCCAGAATGATTACCCCAAAACAGCCAAAGGAACGTTTGGGGGGGCATTGACGTGTCATGAACTTTGGACTTGTTGTCAGCAGGACAAAAAATAACTTCATGCTAAATTGTTTACCAGACACACCCAAACAATAGCCATGGTGTGGAGGAAATCTGGACCAGCCGCATTCAGAAATCCCTACCTCTGAACAATGCCCGAAATATCCCCCACTCTCTCTTTATGAATCAAATCCCCCAACGAGGATCCTATTGTTAGCAGCAGCTGGATACCCAAGCTACGCAGGCTGTATTTGTCACATCCTGTCCAGTTCCCCTGGCGGGTGAACGTTTCTTCAGCCTCCTCTCCCTGAATAGATGGCGAGAAGACACCAGAGCATCCTGCCTGAACAGCAAGAATGGAAGCAGCCCTTCATGTTGTCTATCCAACCTGGCATTATTTCATAATCTCAGCTATTTTTCAGCAGTATGCGTTATGCTAAACTGGACTGAATGTAGTGGGAAATCAGCTCTGTGGATGTAGAAAGTGCAGCGAGGGGGTATTAATGATTATGAATGATTAATGATTACAACCACCAACCAAGTATTACTTTGACCTTTCTTTCCTAGTGGAATTGCTTTAAGACAAAAACATTGTTTTTCTACTGCACTGGTTTGATTTGAAGATTTCTAAAAAACTTCAAATACTACTAATACTACAACTAATTGTCTTAATAATAAGACATACTGGGAATAAGTCAACTGGGAAGGTTTCATGATGGTATTTATTGGTTAAATGCCAATTCACTAATAGTTTGTCCTCTTATTTAAAAGATTGGTTGAAGGGCAGCTTTGTGTAGCTTTTCTTATGAGATTTGATAGTGAACAGGATAGATTACTGTAGTCTGTACACGTGCCTCATCCCTTGTCCCGAAACCCTCACATTGGCATTTATTTCCTGGTCCTGACATCCATTTGCAGACATCGCTGGCTGATTATTCTTTCATGTTTTGATAAGATGGCCTTTTCCACATGAAGGTCATGCGCTGATCTAAGGTGTTGTTGTGTTGGTGAATCCGTTGGTTGAATGCTGTATAATGAAGATGGCTTTTGTCTTCATTATACAGCATCTCACTGTATCTCACAAGGTCAGCAGGTTTGTTTGCACAACAAAACAACCCCCAGGCTTTTCCATTTCACACTGATCAATTCAGAATGAGGAACAGCTAGCATTGCTTTGTCAAAGTTGCTTTCCAATCTATTCTAAAGCAGTCATATTTACATTCTGTAGGAGTGATTTTAACATAGAATAGAATAATAGAGTTCTCAACAGGCAGTTGTGTAATACAACTTTACCAACAGCAACTGAGCCCAATTGCCAAATGTAACATTTCAGATGGTGTAGCTTCAGTAAAGCTGACTGTCACAGCTCTGTCATTTCAACGCCAGAGGATACTAGAAATGATGTCCATGGTCATGGAACGAATTCATAATATCATTCAAAAAAAATCTGAATTTCTATGTCATTTACGTAACAGCTCTAATGCAACTGTGGACGATTTAAAAAGCTTTGTTAATGATTTCAGTGATTATTTCGATGTTCGATCCACTCTTGCTAACCAGATTGTTGTGCCTCATAACAAAATAGATGTGTGGTGGAAAAAAATAACATTTGAAAATGACAAGTATTCTATTGGCATTCACGTTGGCCTCCTGAAAGCTTTCGATTATAGAGGACACAAAATGACTTAAGTATGAATAAATGAATAAAAAATATTAAATGAATTCATTAAAATAAGAATTCCACATTGATTTCAGATCTATGCTCAATGAAAGTATTTATTTAACTTCCTCTTGCATCATGCAGCTGTTGACATGTGGCATTCACTGGAGCATTTCTGATATTAATATCAGAATACAGTACATACAGTTTGTACAAAAACATTCAACACATTGGACAGGGGGCCATCAGCTGAACTTCAGGGACCAGAACAGCTCCAAACTCCATGTCCACCTGCGGTTAAAAGAGTTGAGGTTAAAGGGTTTGTTCAGCCAAGAGTAATGTTTAAGTTCTTATGGACAATATGTCAACAGGACTGAGTCATTTTCAATTAGCTTTTTAGAATCTTGTTGGAAATAGCACTTGTTTTATAATTTCCTTGGATTCTGGATGAATATAACATGAACAGCTGTTGCATCAGAAAGAGATGGACTACAATCCCAGCCGATGAATTAATACAGGGAACAAAGAGCTAGAATGTATAATGATCTCTCTAAAACACTGTTCCTCGTATGATCACAACATTTTAGCAAGTGCCCATGATGTGCAGAGCAAAATGAATCTACGTGTACTGGCCTCTGTTACATTATGCTTCTGATACATGCACTTTGGAATGAACCTTCCCTACATTATTAATATATAAAAAAAACTTCACACCTGTATTGGGTCCTACTGTGCCCCATGTTTATGGAGACTCCATAGTTGCAGCTGGTTTCCCTCAGTCATAGTTGCTGTCAGTTGTCATTTCAAGCAAGCACCAGAGGCAAGGTGAACGTTGAAATGGAGTGTTGTGGTCACTAAGAAAATGTCTGATTGGGACATGATCGATTGCAGGAGAAGCTAGATCAACAACGTGAGCTGGCTAGCTGGCGTAGTAGCACTCGCCTACGAGGCGCAGCAGCAAGAAGCCATGCTGGCTAAGCTCAAGAGTGCATCAAGCAAGTCCCAGCACCGAGCTTCCATCTTCCCAGGTGTGAGTGGGTAAGGCTCACACCTGGACAGAGAACGAGTCGCCACACCCCATACGTGCCCATCGAGGATGGACATCACCGTCACTTCCAACCTACAGGCACGGGTAAGTTCGATGAACAGCATGAGGCTCGCCTCCAACGCTGGGAAATGCGGAGCTATTCCATACACGGCAGGCAGCATAGCAGCCCCTTACGTGGCTGATGACAGTGAGTGAATGAATCCTTACATGATTCCCATCTGCTTTGTTTCTCTTCTGGATAAGACGCATCCTAGTCAGACAGTTCCAACGTATGTTCCCTTAGGATGGCTCTTCCCTGGATTGTGACCGGTGCTAGCAGACCCAGGGGATACTGTTGACAGTGGAGAGAACTGCACGTCGGGTGAATAGTTTGATCGTAGTTGATGCAGTATAGGTAAATGTATCAGTCTGGATTTCCCATAACAGACCCAGGCTTCGTCGTGTGGGTGTGGTTTCTCCGCTCATATCAGAAACCACGGCAGTTGATTGCTGCGCACGACATCTATAACTGCCTGGTGGTTTGATGCAAACATGTCTAAGCGCAGATTTGATTCTGCTAATGGTGCTTGTGTCCGCTGCATCAAGTCACTTCTGTTTCGGATGGTAGTGATATCAAACCATCATCCATGTAAAAGTGTCTTTCCACGATCTTCACAGTTTCTGAACCATGCACCTCTAGGCCTTCTCTGATTTTTGCAGCCCCGTAGATAGCAACAGCTGGAGATGGAGCGTTGCCGAAGACATGGACCTTCATCCAATATTCCACAATTTCTTTGGTGACAGGAGTGATTTTGTCCTTCCTTTGTTTATCATTCAGTAGACCCACATTCAATTTCCAATTAGTTATTCATATCTCTTTAGCTTGTCATGTTCTACTTTGTTGAGGTGAGTCTCCTGCAGATATATAATTTGGGCTCTATCCTTCTTCAGTTTTTACCTTGTTCATCTTCATGCGGGATTCAATCAATTAACATTAAGTGACACCAGTCATACCCATCTATTCCTAGATCAATAACCCTATATAACCGAAGTCAAACCCATTTCGTAGGGTTTCCCTCCGACTAGTTATGTCCAACTCCATCATTTTGGTCTCTATCAATCGGCTTAAGTTGTGTTGGATTTAGTAGAGGTCCGTTAACATACCTTGGAGCCCGTCAGACTGGGATCCATAAAACATCCATTTGGGTCCACGAGCCAGATTCAGTTCATTCTTTGAAAGCCCCTCAGCTTCTCTCTGGCAGCAGCCGCTGACGTCCTCCCATCTTGCTTTTAGTCGTCTGTTGCCATTCTGCCCGGTCTCTTATCTTCTACCTCCCTGTGGTCGCGGTGCCTTCTCCCACCTCGTAACCTCTCCTCTCCATGTCTCTCACCAGGTCCTCTGCGCTGTCGTAGGTCTTGACTCTAGCGGGGTCTGGAAACGGATCTGTTCTTCCTTCAGTATTTTTCTTTATGGCCCCGTACGCCTTTCTCTGTCCTTGTACCACAAAAAGCGTAGGAAACTGCGATGGTCACCAAGAAACAATGAAACATCTGCTGAATGTCTGCAATAACTCACCTTCTCATTAGGAGCCAAATGTTCCCATCCAATGTCTTTACTCTCTATGTACACTGGGTGGTGCTGTTCTTGGGTCGTGTGAGCAACTATATAATTGATTAGGTAACAATTGGCATCAGGTGTTGGACCCAGAGAGTGAAAGGGTTTGGACCGCTGTCGCGGAAAGCGAGTTGTTTCCACTATGACCAAAAGAGTACCTGAACACAAATAAACAAAGATCAACAGCACACAGAACGTGTTCAGTGGATTAATTATGTCTTCAAGCCAAGATGAACATGGAGGTGATTAAGGCTGGCAGAACAACCCGGAGGAAATCAGCACCTCAGTGAGTAACACGTCATTGAGAGAGACGCCGTAGTACCGGGAGCTGGAGTCGAAGACCACACTGATCTGGTTAGGTTTTTGTGAGTGGTAGACTCCAAATGTTGGGAGATACCAGCCCCCCTCGTCTTCTCGCAGTGACGGTGCAACCTCAGCATGTCCATTAGCAAAGGTCTTCTCCATGTTCCTGCATCTCAGGTTTCATTTTCAACGTTCCTTGCAAGGATGCAAGCCGGTTAACCACCTGCCCTGTTGTTCGGGAGAAGCTGCCGTTGATCTTTAAATGGCAGTGGGGCGATCCAATTGTTAGCGTCGTCCTGTAGACTTTTCCATCCATTTTTAAAAAGATAAGGTCTGTTTGCAAGGTTTGTAGTAAAGAGCAACCTCTTTACTACCTTGTCATTGAGCAAAGGAGCGTTGTGTGGTCAGTTGACCTGTTACCTGACCTTCTGTACTCGAAGGACATCTCTTAGCTCGTAGCAGGAGTATTTGTGCTTATGGGCCAGTTGCGGGATGTGATGGAGACGGGGTTGCTGTAGATTAGCGTGGTGATCTTTTTCAACTTGGTGTTCTTAGACCGATTTCATGACACTCAATCAGCGGTGGTAGTGAGATGAGTACAGTGCCATTCAATGACTCGATCTGGAATCCTTCCACCTTCTTGCTAGATGTCTCCGATCAAGTTCTCCGATAGTACGAGAACATTTTGCTGTCCACACTGAACAGTTTGAAGAATTCTAGTCTAGCTAATGAGCGATCGCTTTGGTAATCTAGAATTACATAGGCCTTCACAGCCTAGCATATACAGTAAATACAGACACACACTCAGAAGTTTCCAAGTCATTGTGTTGTATGACAAGAAAATCCATTGAGCCCAAACCTCACTTGTGTGTTCTTAGTTTTTTCTTAGACATCATCATCTTCTTTCTCCTTGCTCATGGAAGTAATTGACAGTGTTGTCACGGCATTGTGATTCATTAATGGAGCTTTCATCCTTGGCTTTTTGCTTGTGCTGAGGCTATTTGCCAGCTTAATTAGCGCTAGCAGCATTCAGTCGCTTCAAGGCCGCCTCAGTAAGAAAGTGATCTGAGGGGTAAGAAAAAGGGAGTAGACAGAACTTTCAAGTCATGAAAGTCTTTGGTGGATGCCTCTTCCACTTCTAGGCCTTCTCCATGCTAATTCAAGATGACCCAAACGTCTCTTTCCTGGAATCCATCATTTGTTGCGCATGATGACTGAGGATGAAGGAGAGAAGAGTCTCATGCTGAAACCTGCCAAGTACACTAGATTCACTCCTTGTCTTGTTTCAATAGCTCTCTCTTGGGGGCTGTGAATGGGATTTCAGGAGCCACTGCATGAGATTCCTGCCTAATTTCCACACTCTTTTGGCATAACTCCATTGATGCATACTGAGTGGAAACTCTTCTTTAGTGCACGTGAACCCAGTCAGGAAATGTTCCCTCTTCGTCTTTGGCGGTTGGCATGCAACTTAATGGTGTGTGGTCCTTGTACCAGTTTTGTCTTGTCTGCTAGATATAAACTAGATGTTGTGAATTAAGTTGCATCAGCTGTGTAAACCTAATCTTTTCTTCCTGGAAACAGTCTGTGGTGATTTGTATTGTGGACAATGGATGATAACGTGTTCTATGATTTCCCTTCACTGCAGTACTGATTGGTGGCTGTTGGATGTTTTCTCAGTATTAGTTTTTCTCGATCGTTAAGCACGATTTTGATGGTTTTGTTTTTCAAAAAATAGTACACACAATTAGCACGCCCACATACTGAATTCTCAAAACTAAACACGATACACTAATTTGTGATATTTTGTTACCATATGACACACACATTTTATATGACTTCACACACTGCTGTTGAAAACGGAGATTCACAACAAGAAACAAGTTCCCGTTTATATGCATTAGACAAACATCAAAAATAGATATAGCTGAAAATACAATACAGAAAATGTCACACGTTGTCTCTTCGTCTAGCTCGATCTGACTTCCTCCTCTGGGAATTCTCCTCCCACCCTCTTCTCATTCCTTCAATTTTGGTTGAAGAAAGATTAACTCACCTGCTGCATAAACCTGGTTTATGCAGCAGGTGAGTTGGTGTGTCTGAAATTAAGCAATCTTGTGTTTGGGCATCTGAAGGCTGTGTATAACCAATTGGCACATGGGTGTGGTAATTTGACTATCAGCGCTTTGCAATTGCAAGGAAGTGACATTTCTTGATATACTTCTGTGTGGAATGTAAAGAAGTGTGTTTAGTGTCTAACAAATTACTGTGTATTGTTTTGCAAGCAGTGTGAGGTTGACATTGTGTTCATAGTGGTGCGAATCTGGGCCGAGGTTTTGCTCCTTGACTGTACAGTTTGGACAATTGTGATACTTTTGATTTTAGAGTTTATTCAATCGTAAAAAACTGTATTTGTGTGCTTTTAAGACCTGTGTGTCCAAACCTCATTTTAGGCATGACATCATCCTCTTTCTTCCCGCTGGTTTCTAATTTCTCCAACTTTCTTTTGTCACCCTTTTCTTCCTCTGTCCCATCTCTTCTGCCATTTATGTTTCATTTCAGTATTAACTTTGCACTCAACTTCAGCCATACTATAATTTACAATTCAGTTGGTCTCTTCTGTTCTTGATGCCATCTTTGCATATTTGTCTGCCAGTTTGTTCCCTTCAACCCCTATAGGAGCTGGGTTACACATGAAGTTGATCCCTGTCTTGTTTTTCTCGATTTGGAGAGGTGTTTGATGGATTTCTATAATAATGTCTGGTCTTATGTCTGATGATATATGCCTGATGTTTACTAATACTTTGAGTCTGATCCTATTAAAACTTTACCTGGCCTGTTGCCTTCTACCCAGTTCAGTGGCAGCAGGATTGCTGTTTTTTCCCTGTGTATACTGATAAGTGTTCTTTTGTTAGACATTAAATCGATTTGGGGTATAATGGCTGTTATGTCAGCATACATCAATCCATCAATTTTGCCCTGTAATTTATTGACAACGGTGTTCTCCTGATTTTGTTAATGTCTTAATCTGCTGATGTAGGCTTTGTGGGTATATTGTATAGTTATATTAACAAACCTTGTTTGTCATAGGCCTTTTCTACATCAAAAAAATACTGCACCTGGAGGTGCTAGGCTACTTCCATCTCAGCATCTAATGCTACCCTGCACGGCACACAGTCTGCAGAGGAAAATAACATGATCAATTAAACCACAGTGCCCTACAGAATGACCTCCAGCAGGCCACCTGTGTGTCTTCGCCCAAACAATCAGAAGCAGACTTCATGAGGCCCCAGAGCGTCCTGTAGTGTGCCCTGTGCTCTCTGCCCAGCACCGTGGAGCTCTATTGGCATTTGATATAGAACACCACAATTGGCATGTCCACAACTAGCGCTCTCTGTGCTTTTCACAGATGGGAGCAGGTTCACCCTGAGCACCTGTCAGAGGTATGAAAGGGTCCGGGGAAGCCAAGGAGAACGCTATGCTGCCTGCAACATGGTTCGGCATGACCAGTTTGGTGGTGGTCTGGGAAGGCATATCCATAGAGGGACGCACAGACTTCTACAGTCTAGAGAACGGCAGTTTGACGGTCTTTGTGTCGGGATGAAATCCCTGAACTCATGGTCAGACTGGTGCAGTAGGTCCTGGATTCCTCATGATGCACGACCTCATGTGGCAAGAGTATGCAGCCAGTATCTGTAAGATTAAGGAATTGATTGGCCCTCATGATCAAATTACATTACAGGTAATTTTATCTGACGCTTTTATCCAAAGCGACTTGATTACATTTTTAACCCGTGGCTTTTTACATTTTGCCCGGGGAGCAATTAGGGGTTAGGTGTCTTGCTCGGGAACACTCGGGGCTCGAACCTTGCAGTTCCCAGCGCACCCTCTCTACCCATGCGCCACCGTCGACCACCGATCACCTGACCTAAACCAGACCGAACCTAAACCACCTCGCCTAAACCAGAACAGCTCCGGAACATTATGTTTAGGTCCATCAGACGCTGCCAGATTGCTCCTCAGACTTTACAGGAGCTCACTCATGCCCTTAATACAGATGTGGGAGGACATCCTTATCCTAACCCACAAGATACCATTTTATAAGGAGCATGCCGCGATGTTGTCAAGTATGCAAACAATAAAAATATATTACCTTATATTATGTGGCACCTTTTTTCTAACAAAGTTACCAAGTGCCTAACAATACGCACCCAAGTTATACAAAACACAATCAAGCAGTTTATAATAAATAAGATAAAATCTGTCAAATATATAAATAAGCCACCTGGTAAAAGTGAGTCTTCAGAAGTGATTTAAAAGAAGACACTGAATTTGCCTGCCTCAATTTGCAGGGAAGGGAGTTCCACAGTTTCGAGGGCCCTGACCGCAAAGGCCCGGTCACCTTTAGTGACCAATTGAGAACTTAGGAGGACTGTTAATAAGGCCCTGCCTGAAGATCTCAGGTAGCGCTCTGGCTCATACGGGCTGAAGAGCTCACTGATGTTGGCAGGAGAGAGATTGTTCAGAGCCTTAAAAACAAGCAGAAAAATCTTAATCAATTCTAAAGCTCACAGGTGGCCAGTCCAGAGCAGCAAGGACCGGTGTGATGTGGTCACTCTTCCTTGTAAGGGTTAAAAGCCTGGCAGCAGCACTCTATCATTCATAGTCTCTGAATGTTTCACCTGCTAATGCCAGAAGAATGTGCGTTGCAATAATCCAGCCTGGAGAAGATAAGCGCGTGGATGACTCTTTTCAGGTCTGCAGGGGAGAGGACAGACCTGATTTTCCTTAATTGTCTCAGTTGCAGATCTGCACAACTTTGCGCTGTCCTTTGATGCTCAGGTTACCAGAGTCAGAATGCTCAGGTTGCGTGCTTCATGCCGAATATTTGTTGATAGCGTGACCAGCCCTGAGCACAGATCAGCAACACAGCTTGTGTTTGGGGAGGCAGGTGTAATAATAATAACAACAACCTCGCATTTTGAGTCGTTTAACTCCAGAAAATTCTTGGACATCCAATTCCTAACGTCGGCAAGGCAGGACATGATACATGAAATGGTAGAGGTGCCAGGCTTGATAGGGATGTAACGTTGTGTATCATCAGCGTAACAATGAAACTGCGTTATGTTGTCGAATGATGAGGCCTAGGGGTAGTCTGTATAGGCTATGGTGAATAGAAGGGGACCCCTGAGGGACACCACAGAACTAATTCCTGAATAAAACCAGAATTAAGATTTGGAGGTCTGTAGATTAGGAAGCATAGAATGGGCTGCTTGTGTAAAGGTGTAAAGTGTCCAGAAATGTAAAGATGTGTGCAGTGTTATATGGGCCTATGGTTGTATGATGAAGAACAATACCCTTTTTCCTTAAAGCTGTAGCCGAACAGCAACGTATGTTTTATATGTGGAAGTTTTAGCAAATAATTATTACAATGACGTTGTAATTAACAAAGATGTTGTCATTGGCAATGTTTCTAATCTTGTATTTGTAAGGTATTTGAAAACCGTATTTGTATTGCTTTTGATGGGCAGTGTGTGTACACCTTCTTCTGTTTATTCGGATGGGCCGCTCTGTGTTTCTTCAGTCTGCGCCTCACTGCTGACTTCACCTCTGCCAGCAGCTGAAACACAAGCCAAAACGTTCAGTTGGAAGAAATCAATCCCATATTTTCCTTTTCGGTTTATCCACCTTTTTGTCCAGACATGAAGTGCTTGTTTGTTTGATGCAGTGTATAAATGTTGTGATGGGCTGGCTCCATAAATTTCTCCCAAATAAATCAAGATTTAAGAATTTTTATTCTGATCCTCAAGTGATATAAGAAGTTGAGGAAAGATGTAGTGAGAACAGTATAAGAGACCCCCCCGTACTGAAGAAGGGGGAGAGCAGTACAAGTGATGACTCGGCTATCGGGGTTGAGCGCTGGAGGGTCTGCTGGACTGGTGAAGAGTTTGTGATGGCCTTGAGCTGCCATTATTTTTTTGTCGTGGATTGATGCGTTTTTTTGCCTTTTGGTAAGGTGGATTACTCTAACTACAATACAATAGCCATGAATCTTAATTTGATTCATCTGCATGTCCTTGTTTTTTTAGGAGTTATTACAGGTCATATATTCTTTTCTGACTGCAATGGTAAAGTCTGTTTTAATCAACTTAGAATGTCCGAGGCAAAAAGGAACTAAGGTAGCCACAAGGTGGTCTCACAAACAAATGGCACTAAAGGCTTAACAGGAGAGGTGCGGGTGCTTGGCCGGCGACGGGATATCCCGGTGAGTGCAGGGAACGAGCTCCAGGGCGAGGGAAGAGCGCTCCAGACAGCAGGCCGCCCACGTCAAACGGGTGGAACAGAGGTTTGGACCCGGGCCACACCGTAAGGCACGAACCGTTAGGACACGACCAGGCAGGGCAGGAGAAACGAGACAGCAGGTACGTCACTACTCTGGCAGAGAACAAGGGGAAGGCAGGCTAGAGATGGAGGGTCTAATTGCAGAAGGTAGGAACAGGTGAGGGGAAGAGATGATGACGAGATGAGAAGCAGCTGAGAATGAATGAGCAGGCGTAATTAGTGTGTGTAAGTGAAGAAAGGGTTGGAAAGGAAAAGAGGAGGATACCCGGTTCATGACAGCTCTCTTGAGTTTCCAGTTATTTCTACAACTCTTATTTTTCTCTGATCGAGTGATTGGAACAGATACTTTGTCACAAAAAACATTCATGAAGTTTGGTAGTTTTATGACTTTATTATGGGTTGACATAATGAAGACTTATTTTCTAAAACAAATGGCTTGCATTTGCCCCACTTGTGTGCTTTGGACGTCGTCCCTCCACTTCTCAACTGTCTTGCGTCCGACGGGCGAGTGAGGCCAGTTTCCAGCACTTTCAACGCCGCTGCTCCACAGTGAGGGCTGCTTTCCAGGACAGACAGGAACTGGTAAAGCATAAAGGACAGACAGCAGGGACACCTGAGGCTTCACGTGTTTAGAGAGGTTGGCTCACCTCAGCACTGACATGCTGGAGGGGGTAGCAGGCACGCAACGGAGTTGGTGTCTCTGCAGGCTGAACCACAACGAGGACTGAAGCAAGTTGCTCCCTAGTCTCCAGCATTTCCTTTCCTCCTTCCGCGTCCCAAGATCTGGCGGCATCGGCTTTCCAGCCACCCAAAGATGTAGATGCAGAGAAAGAAGGAAGGAAGAAAGAAGATATGACACGTGATACTCGTGTGATATCAGTTAGATTAGTATTTCCTATTCTCCTATTAACCTTTCTATCAGAGCTAACCATGTGTCGGCCTGCACATCCTGTTTAATAGTAATCATTTCACATAAATTACAAAATATTACAAACCCCCCTCGAGTGTTGAATGTCATATGAATAAAACACTGTGCTACATGTTATAGTAAAATCTGACAAGGCACCAACAAACTATTGACAGCCATAGTAAAGAGTTAAGTTATTAATTAACTAAGTAATCGCATATTTTAAAATTCATTAATTGCAATTAAAAGTGTGTAATGAGTAACCCCACTTTAGAAAGCGTGTATTTTAGACACCGTTTAATTGTATTTGTACATTGTACATTTAGCCAGGACATTTTCCAGACCACTGTCTTTTAGGGACACAGTTGTGGTCCTCCACGGACTGTGTGCGCGCAGGGTAGATGGAAGTCTCCTTGCAGCTACCAACAGGCATTGTCAGTCCTAAAAAAGGGATGGGTAACGTTTGGGTTTCCCTGATACCGGTGCCCAAACAGATATTGTTCTGGGCTTTAAAAAAAAAAAAAGAAAAAGTGATTGAAACAGAAAAAGGTTTTTTTTTAATGCCGAGGCAAATTGGTTTGATAAAATTAAATATATTAAGTCTTTAAAGAATACTGTTAATATAAATAAATAAAAAACACTTGGCTTCAAACTACAGCATTAAACTTTTTAACGTCCAACTATGAACAATATATTAACCGTTTACAGTATACTTAGTGTTCCCCCTCTGTAAGAGCTTGAAGTGTATCTATTAGTTCATTGGAATTTGGGGAATAATAATCATTTAATTTTAGATTTAGGCTCATGTGCAGGAACTAAACATATGTAACATATTGAAAGCATTCATGTTGAATTGACGCTCCTTGTTTGGCTCGATTTATTGACCTCATTATTGCAGCAGGGGCAACACAGAAGAGGTGCATCATTTTCTACCATTTATTCTTTCTATAGTTAGTTGAGGCGAGACGAAAAGAATCAAACTATCTGCCGTCATTTGCGTGAGGAAATGGAGTAACGTGTCATTAGCATTTCATTTTATTACTTGTGCACTGCTGTCTGCTGACTTGTTGTCTATTGTTACACTGTCTGCTGTTACGCACCAACCGCCAAGTCAAATTCCTTGTATGTTTGACATATTATGGCAATAAATGATTCCTGATTCCTGCAGCTCAATGCAGCTTAATGACAAACAACCAAAGGAACAACACCAAACCATCGGTTTAATACTTCGCCTGTGACGCTACGTGGCTAACGTGACTTACCTGAAGAATATAAAATTCAGTTCATGAACTTACACTTATATTGTATGGATTCTTTTAAAGGATTTTTCCTTGGATTCTGATGTTAAACCTTTAATATACAAGCTATGAAAACTTCTTCTAAGGAACAACAAGGTTAAAAAAATGACCTAAAATGTTGTTTCGTGTTGGATGAAAATGAACCTTGTGTGTAAGTGTGATATAATTTTTAAAAATCTATATTATAATATCTTTAATAAAAATATTATTTTAGCAGCGATTTGGACCAAAGAATTACACATTTAATATTTGAAATGTTTACTTTGTCACACTCACACAACAAACCATTCTACCAATAACACTGATATTGATACAGGACACCTCCCCATACCCCCTCAATGGGACATTTCTCTCCAGTGAGGATGTGGACAGAGGTCCAATCATGTTCACGCCCACTTTCACACTCGACAGTCAACTCTCCCTGACTCCCAACATCACCGCGACAACGCGATCCTGTAGATACACGCTCTACAACATCAGGAGAACACGTCTTCTCACTCAGAAGGTACTGATTCAGGCTCTTGTCATCTCCCGCCTGGACTAATGTAACTCCCTCCTGGCTCGACTGAAGACATCAGGACCGCAGAGAGCCTTCACATCTTCCGCCGCAAACTAAAGACACACCTCTTCAGACTCTACCTCGACTAAAGACTAACAAATTGTAGCACTTAAATTGTACTTGTAACGTCACTCATCTATAGCAAATTGTAAATTGGCTTATTTGAGGGAAATTGCACTTTCTTGTTTCTTGTTCTCCTGAGTTTGTACCCTATGGTTGAATGCACTTATTGTACGTCGCTTTGGATAAAAGCGTCCGCTAAATGACATGTAATGTAATGTAATGTTGGTCACAGTGGGATATTTAACCGACTTGATTAATTATTTTCAAGCCGACTCTGCTGATATGGAGGAGAAATCTGCACAGCTGGATCATAGCTGTAGCCTGCCAATGAATGCACCTGGATCAAAGCAGTTGCTGGAGCTGCTTTATGATTACATTACATGTCATTTAGCTGACGCTTTTATCCAAAGCGACTTACAATAAGTGCATTTCAAGCCGATTTACAACTTGCTATAGCTAAGAGCCATTATAAGTACGATTAAGTGGAACAATTCGTTAAGAGTCTTTAGTTGAGGTATAGATGAAGAGGTGTGGGTTTAGTTTTATGTGAAGACTCTCTGCGGTCCTGATGTCATCAAAGACCTCATTCCACCATTTAGGAGCAGGACAGCAAAGGGTCGTGATCTTGTTGAGTGTTTTGCTCTTAGTGAGGAGGAACAACCAATTTGGCAGATGCAGAGCGGAGTTTGCAGGTTGGGATGTAGGGTTTGGACCATGTCCTGGATGTAGACTGGAAACGATCCATTCACAGCATGGTACGTGAGCACCAATGTTTAGAACTGGATGAGCCACCGGTACCAGTGAAGAGAGCGGAGGAGTGGAGGAGTGTTGGAGAACTTAGGAAGGTTAAAGACCAGTTGAGCTGCTGCATTCTGGATGAGCTGCAGAGGTCGTAGAGCTGTAGGAGGGAGACCTGCCAGGAGAGAGTTTATGAATACGTGTAGGGGGCACTATCGAGCTAAAAGGCTGTTTACAATCATTGAAATCATATGAAGTAACTACATCTTTCACTGTAAATGTGTTTTCCAAGTTTAGTAAAGATTGGAGCATATTTAGTCCCTCAAAAGGACTTCCGCTTTGACCTTGAACAGGTTCCCACAGCAAGAGCGTAACGCAAAAAGTTTTTAAGAACTTTTAATCACCAAGGCCATAGGATTGTTTTGTCAAAATTTGAAGTGGCTGTGACAAAGTCGCAGAGGAGGTCGTCAAAGTATAGCTGCTAGAAAGTGTGAAAAATAGAGGGAATATTCACACAAAAACATTATAACTGACTTCCTGTTCATTTCAGAGCATGGTCTCAAGAGACTTTTTTTTTTACGTCTCCCTATTATACATATGTCCAAACATTGTCTGTCGTGTAGGTCAAACAGGGCGCTGGGGCTACTTCATTGAAAACTGCCAGGGGGCGCTATGGAGGCAATTGAGCATTTTTGAGTCAAAACTCCACATCAGCTCTTTAATGTCATCACCTAGGACACTGACAGAAGTTTTCAAGAGTTTTTGAGTTTGCCAAGGCACCGAAATATCTGCTTGAACTTTCATGCGAAGACAGTGTTGTCACAGCAAAAACGTTTTTCAAAAACTCCCAATACTCCACTTGATTTTAATAACTTTTGACCATCCAGGTGTCAGGATCAACTTTCCCAAACATGAAGTGGATCGGGTGTAAACTCTCAGAGGTGTTTGTTCGTTTGTAAATCTAAAATACGATGGAAATTGCAAAAAAAGAAAAGTAAAAATTTCAGAGAACGACTGCAGCGCCCCCTAAAGTTCAAGCCAAGACAGGCCAAATACTTTTGAAGTTATAAGTCTTTCGCGTTTAGGCCACACCCCCTACAACCTTAATTGGTCCATAACTTCGAAACCCAATGAGATATCAACAAGCTTTTAATAAGCTCTGATAGCAGTGACTCAATAATGATTTCCTGACATTTTCGTGAGAATCGGACCTAGCGTCTGGGAGGAGTCAAAATGGTGGAAAAACTTGCTAGGTGCATTTGCATACCATGATTGACTTTTTTTTGTAGAGGATATCCAAGAGCACCATTTCAAGTCAATCGGTGAAACTGGGCAAAAATTTCCCCAGAGGGAGCATTTCCAGGGGGCACTAGAGAGCCATTTTTGTATCCCCAAATGCGCAACCCAAAGAATATCGACATTTTTCGCACTTCTGATTCGTACGCCAAAATTCAAGAGTTTTTGAATATGATAAAGGCCTCAAAAGTGCGATTAAAGTGGAGAAATAATAATAAGAATTCTTCGATACACAATAGGGCTTTCGCCCGACTTGCAGTCAGCTCAGGCCCTAAATATCACATTTATTTTATTTAAAAGGAATATTGTGAGTGTTGTAAGTGTTCTTAGTTTTAGTTTTTTTATACATTCTACAGTTGGCCCGGTGAACAACTTCTCCGCAAGGTGATGTTCAAAAAGGACCATCAACAAGCACAGATGGAACCAAGCCTGTGTCTGCATCTTGGATGAGATTTTGACTCTTTACCTGTGTACTTTGCTTTTGTAATATACATAGGCCTAATGTGTGATGCTTTTCATATGTGATGAATATTTTCTTGTTCATACGAAGCCAAAGTGTATGGGCTGTACTTATAGGCCTTTAATACCAATGCAAATGCAAATATTCTGCTTTATCTCGTGCCAATACTTCACCTTGCGGCTTTGAATAAAGTCTACAAGTCATGACAAAAATCCCCCTGCAACCTCCTGAGCAAACCTGGTCATTTTGTTCTCAGGGGGTTGCAATCGGAGGACCTCGTTGAGTCCTCATCATCAGCCCCATCAGCTCACTGGCAAGTCCACTAGAATTTCCCCTGATTGCTTATTATCTTACATTTCTACCCATCACTAATCATTTTTTGAAGTCCGCATTGACATGATGTCTGGGTCAACAATTGTAATATCAATATCTACAAAGGAATTGATACTAAATGAGTAACTTGTGATAAGAAAAGTATCAGTACCACAGTATTAAATTAAAATGGATGATTTGGTCCTCTAGACATGGTAAACAAACAACCCATTCAGCTTCTCATCTCGCTATTGAAACAAATCTAAATCCGCACATTTACCAAGATTGTGGAACATAACATATCAATAGAAAATGGAAGCAAAAATGTATTTGCCGGATTTGTTGACAGAAGTGTGGGCGGGTTAGTGCTAAATAGACTAAAGGGAGAGCGTTGCACCAAAGATAAATGACGAAATAAAATCAAGCATAAATTTACCATGTTTTGAAAGCATAATTGATTTGTGTCTGCTAGTGGTTTGTATTATGATGATCAAGGACTGGAGTTCATGCAGCTTACCATCCTTTTAAATCAGCGCCGCATTATTGGTTTCCAGTCTGTCCCTTTTTTATCTGTAAGCCCGTCTCCCTCCCTCTGCTCTCTTTCTGTCTGTGCAGCTGCAATCCTCACCGCTTTAATCCCCTCCTCTCTCCCCTGTGTGCAGGGCTGCCATCCAACTATTTAACCACAGCCCTGAAACAAACCAACATCTGTTTGGAGGCCAGCCCAGACCCAGCCATTGCCTTCCTGCCGTGAACACACCAGCCGCGAACAGCTTAACCCCTTGCTTCCCAGACCAGACGGGCTCGCCATGCCAGTTAACCAATCAGACGCAGTGAGAACTGTATGCCATTTTGCAGACAGTAGTTGGGGCTGTATCTAAGTAACACGTGGTGTTCAGGAGATCTGTGTTTTCTTTGATTTTGTTGTCTTTGGCGCAAATAGCTCATTGTTTTGCTGTTACCAAACCCTGCTACCCAGAACGCACTTCATTCAAACTTTGTCGGCAGTACTGTGACATCTGATTAAGATTTTCTGCTCATATTATACTTTTCACTGTATGACTGCTCCTGCTCACCATGCAGTTTTTATTTATTTTCGACATACCAGAGACGAATAATATGATATGAATAATATGCTTATATATTTAGAAGGACTTTTACTCCTTATACAGTAGGTTACTATTCCTATACTTATCTCTGGTTGACAGTTTATCTGTCTGTTTATTGCATGCGTAGCCTTATTACAAATGCAATCCGTGCCCGTGCACCCCCACAGGACATCAAAGTGGACAGTATGTGGCCCCCTACCTAAAATGAGTTTGACACCCCTGCCCTATAACAATAGCTAATTAATTCGGATTTGCCAGCTTGTTTTTCTGCGGCGTGAATTACCGTAAATATTGTACAATGCATGTTCAGTCGTCAAGTCTGACATGTAGAGTGAACATTTAAAATGTACATTTACGGTGTTTACACTATGGGTTAGTTTAAAATTAAAGGAATAAAAGTTAGTTAAAATTATCAAAAAATTAAAAATAAAGTGCACCATCGAACAGAAAGTGACACGTGAAAGTGACATGTGCAGTGAGAAAGAAAGTGACCGGTGGGATGTCAGAGTCAGTCAGTGGGGGACCAGCTCTGTTGATGAGCCCGACTGCCGACGGGAAGAAACTGTTGGTGTGGCGGGAGGTCTTAGTCCTGATGGACCTCAGCCTCCTGCCAGATGGAAGGGGCACAAACAGGTTTTGTCCGGGGTGAGAGGGGTCGGCCACCATCTTTTTAGCTGCTTCAGAGACCTGGAAGCGAACAAGTCCTGCAGGGACGGCAGATTGCAGCCGATCAGCCTCTCTGCAGAGCGGAGGACACGCTGCCCTTGTCCTTGGCTGTGGCTGCAGCGTACCAGACGCTGATGGAGGAGCAGAGGATGGACTCCATGATGGCCGTGTAGAAGTGGACCATCATCGTCTTTGTCAGGTTGAATTTCTTCAGCTGAACAACCTCTGCTGAGCCTTCTTGGTGACTTGAGGTCCTGGATGATGATGGAGCCCGGGAAACGGAAGGTATCCACAACAGGCTATTTTAAAGTATGATTTCTATTCTATAGGCTACAGTGTATGAAGAAATCTGAATCAGAATCTGAATAAATGGCTTCAGATTCTGATTTCTGATGTAACTTCCATGTAATGTTTCCTGTGTAAAATTCAAACATTAAACGACTTCAGATCCAAAACGTTTCATCATTCAGTTTTTGTGGCAGATAAAATGTTGGGTTTTCAGAAAAAAGGACCTTGCTAACTACTATATTTTAGAGATAACTGAATCTTTCTGATGGAACTGAATCATCTCAAAAAGCCCCATGTTTCAAAGAAAACTCCATTGAAAAAGGAAAGCGACAAAAACTATAATATAGTATATGGTACTTGCACATTTGTAGGACTATATTTTACAATCAATATTTGTAATGTATATTATAACTGCCTGCAATTCATGTTGGAAGGAAAAGTCAATGGAATGAGGATGGAAAATATGGAGGCAGCCGTGTGTTGGGAGGTGGTCTGCAAATATTTAGTCAGGGCAAATAAAGACTGGGAGAGATGGAAGACACATATTCTTACATTTGAGCAGCCAGTTCAACGTCTCTCCAGCTGCCAGCTCTAGGCTACAGTTCTTCTCACAGCTACTGTTTCCATAGACACACCTAAATATGCCCACACGCACACACACTAACACAGAAAGACAGAGAGGCATAAAGTCATACATGCCTGCTTGCATGTTCACACAGACACACACACATGTAGCGGTTGGACAAGGTTCAAGTTCACAGGTAAACGAGGGGGGAGTTGTTCATAGTCCTGGGAGGTGCCCAGGGCTATGAACCACTCCTCCTGGAATGTTGGCCTCAAACCGGGGTCAGCCAGGGGACAAGAAAGGGGTCCTAGCACCCGTCAGTGCAGCAGGCAACATACTGAAGGTGCGGAGTGTTCCGCTCACTCTCTCAGCGACAGGCTGAGGAAGTCTTTCCACACTTATTCATGAGACCATTTTAACTCTGGTGGTGCTGGCTCACTGCAATCAAAATTTCATTCATGAAGTCAGCCCTCAGAGTAGTCAAAATGTTGCTTAAGACTTAATTGCTAAAAATATGACAATGTGAGACTTTAAAGAAATATTGTATCAGTGGATTTATTCAACAGAAACTCACATATTGGGTAAGGTTAGATTCTTTCACATACACATTTCCACTATTGACTCAATGTATTTGTCTGTCTATCCATACATACAGTATTTAGTAACTTCCACTGCAAATCAGAAGAATCAATCTGATTCCTGGTAGTTTCTTGATCTACTACTGCAAGGATTAAGGTTTGGTTAAAACCTCAAATTGTTGTTTTGTACTGTTTTCACGAATTTTGAACAAAGCCATACTAGCTGTTCACAATGTTTCCAGTCTGTATGCTAAGCTAGGCTACCAATGTCCTGACTGTCCTTACTGCATTGACTCATTAAACTTCTCGTCCAAAATTTTAAAAAGAGGTATTTTTATTTGTATTTCCACAATTCATTAAAAGCAGTGGTCCCCAACCACCGGGTCGTGGGCCATTTGGTACCGGGCCACGCCACACCACCATTTTTTCTGAGAAATGTTTTATTTTGAAAATTGACCAGATTCTCTCCTAATTAGGTGCTCTCAACATATTTTCCAAAAGTTATTTTTTCCTAGGTCCTCACACAACGACTACTCCGTTATTCCGCCGGACCTTCTTGACCGGTCCGCGAAATATTGTTTGACATGAAACCGGTCCGTGCGGTTAAAAAAGGTTGGGGACCACTGATTAAAAGGATAAATTGAGGGGACCAAAGATTGTAACGTATTTTAAAGATTGTTGTCTGCTGTCCTGCTCTGTGAGATGTGCACTGACACATTGAATATAAAGTCCTTGTTCTATTGTAACTATTATTCAATATTTAGCTAAATACTAAATATTCAATGCAGAGATCAGAGCTTCATTTCATGCGGTGGAAGCTATATGATAACGCTTCCCTCAGCAGAATTATAGCAGCTCTGCGCTGAATTAATGTCTTAATTCAGGCCAGCATAATAAAATATCTCAGAAATAAATACCGATCTCATTTTCTTAGACAAAACATATTTACAGAAAATGATACTTTTAAATGTTTTGTGGTGGCCCAGCCGGTGAGCAGTGCCCCACATGGCGAGAGACAGCCAGGCGAGGGCCAAGAGGCGCGGTAGTAGAAGGGCGGTACTACCCCAGGTGGTGCAGAGTTTCCCTCCCGGGTGTCGGCGATCACGCAGGCAATCAGGAACCTGTTTTAAGCCTCCGTCCCAGGAGACACAAGGGGAAAAGAGAGCGAGACAGCCTGAACGACAGGAGAGCGAGACCCAGGGGCTGTGTCGCAAGAAGACTGTTCTGACCAATATATCTCCCTCTTCTGCCCCTGGAGAAATCTGACGAAGCCTCCTGATGTCCTTGGCCATCCCGGTGAACAGTTTTGAGTTACCGTTTTATTCTCACTTCCTCTTTGTCATCACTAATAAACCTTGGTTAAGTTCACGTGACCTTGGTTGTCGTCTGCTTCTCTTCTCCCCTGGGACCCCCTGGCCTGCCCCGCCAGGTCGGGCGCCCAGACTTTGCAGAAATCCCTGTATGTGGGTTTGTGTATGCACTGTGTGTTTTGGGGAATATGAAGGAAAGTGGCTCCTTTTATTCAAACTTCGACTGTGTGATTTCCTGTGTCATCACAAAAGTTGGTTCAAATACCATGCATGCTTTCTCACACACACATAGGATGAATCTGACTGTGTGTTCATTAACAGCAATGACTGAGACCAAACTTGTTACGTTTCAGTATCTGCCCAGCTTCACATATAGTTTTTGTCTGTGTGAGTGTGTCTGTGCAAATGCCCGAGCAGTGACGAATGTTAACCGCATCCAGATGTGGGGACGTGAGAGAGGGAGGCACAGCGTACTGGTGACTCATTACACTGATACCTGTGCACATGCAAAGCAAGTTGCACCCTCGGGATGTTGAAGCTAACACTATTGTACGTGGGAAAATATCTACAAAACCGCAGTAAGACTACCATGTGCTGTTCAGACAATCCACCACCAGTGGGGGCTGGTGAAAAAAAGGTTCTAGGTAGGCCTATCCAAGTATCCCAGAATGATTCAATGCAAAACCGCAAGGGTAACAAAAATGCAGTAATAATTTGTAGTTTATATATTAAAATTTAACTTTTTAATGCAACGCAAATGTTGTAAATAAAAGTTTAACAATCTTTCTTCTGGAAGTTGACCGCGGAAACTAAACAACCGCTACCTCCAGTCAGTTACATCGGAGAAAGTAAGCCGGTAGCTGAAGATGGAGAACTTTTGCATTGAAAGTAAAACAAGCAGTGGTGCAACATACAGCAGAAAACTCCGTGGAGAAATTCCTCCATGTGTCAAACAGAAAGGGCTGAGCAGAAAACGGACCACTTAAAGCACCGCTATGCTAAGCTAGCTGCTTGGCTAAGCAAGCTGGAAAAGTTGACATGTTGAACTCATGTTCAACATGTTCCACGCGGTGGAATTCCTTACCAGATGCCCAAACCACCGCTGGATTCTCCAGCCAAACTCACACTCCATCTTCCCCTCACTCGTGAATGAGACCCTGAGGTACTTGAACTCCTTCACTTCGGATAAGGACACATTCCATACCCCGAGTTTTCTGCTGAGAACCACGGCTTCAGATTTAGAGATGCTAATGGTGGCAAACCTGTGTTTGTTTAATCAGCAATTGCCTAAAGTGCTTTTGTGACCCGCCCTTTGCGGGCAATCTGTTATATTTCAATTACCAGCATGCCACACGGATACAAAATAAAATTTCATATACTACAGCAAAAATATTAGTACCAAAAAGTATCCATTCTTTTATACCTGTTTGTTTCATTTTGCTGTTTAAACACTACAACTGAACAAATGTATAGCGTAATGTAATAACTCTATAACTGTAATGAGAAGTAGGAAATATCAAGAATTATTTTTTTGGGAATCCCTTTTGTGAAGGCAGTGCAGTTGTGGGGACGGCCACAGTGGCAACTATTTACTGACGGTAGAGAAATGATGAGTGAGCCAAGAGAAGTGAAGACAGTCATCTTTTTTTTTACTTTACAGTCTGTGCAGGATTTACTTTATGACGAATTTTTTATGACTGACTCATACCTGCAGAACGTCCGCCCGTCTGTTCCCCCCCATTCCCCCTGCCCTGCCCAAGAGTTGAATTCAGGGCGGAGAAGAGTGGGAGAAAAATGAGGGATATAGAAGACTGAATCTGTTTTGTGTCCATATGACAAACCACAGAACAGGTCAACGGGACATCTTGAAGACGGACGTGTCTGACGGTAAAACCACTGTGGTGGCAGGCGTGGTTTGGCTCGGCTGCAGAGGGGACGGAGTGGCTCAGGGAACGGTGCCAGGTGGAGGCAATTTGCAGAGGCCATATAATTCAATAAGCTAATGGGGGGGCTACGGGGGTGCGTTCACGACCGACAGGGTTATGCGAGATGTGCGCTGTGCTCAGCGGTGACGCGGGGTCGTCACTGCAGACGGGGTGGGGGAGCCAGCGGAGTCTTCCGTGGAGCCTCCACCGGCTCCTGAGTTTCGCTCCATGGAAGATTTTCCACTCGAACAGTCTTGTGACGATACCCTACGATCAGCCTACGACCAAGTGATGAGAATTGATGGTCACCTGGTGGGCCCTGACGCAGCGCAGTCATTTCCGCACTTTTCTTGATTAGGGACAGACTGTATAGAGTGAGTCGTGGGGGCAGGAAAACACTCAGTTGCTGGTGCCGAAAAGCCGCCGGGAAATGATTTTACAGGCGGCTCACTATAACCTGATGGCTGGTCACATGGGATACGAGAAAACGCTAGACCGGATAATGACCCGATTTTATTGGCCAGGAATCCGGGGGGACGTGCGCCGCCGGTGCGCGTCCTGCCCCGAGTGTCAGTTAGTGAATGCTCTGGCCATTCCGAGGGCGCCGTTGCGTCCTCTGCCGTTGATGGAGGTTCCGTTCGAGCGAATCGGCAAGGACCTCATCGGGCCGTTTCACCGGAGCGCACGCGGATATCGCTTTGTGTTAGTTGTCGTGGATTACGCAACGCGGTATCCGGAGGCAGTGCCATTGCGCAATATCTCTGCAAAGAGCGTCGCACAGGCTCTGTTTCAGGTCATCTCCCGAGTTGGAATCCCTAAGGAGATTCTGACTGACCAGGGCACCTTGTTCATGTCACTGAGAGAACTGAGAGAACTTTACGGGTTACTGAGCATTAAGTCCATTCGTACGAGCGTGTATCACCCGCAGACATACGGGCTGGTGGAACGCATGAATAAGACTCTAAAGGCCATTATCCGTAAATTTATTAGCGACGATGAACGTAGTTGGGACCACTGGCTTGACCCTCTGTTGTTTGCAGTGCGGGAGGTCCCCCAGGCCTCCACGGAATTTTCTCCCTTTAAACTTTTGTTTGGCAGGACGCCGTGAGGGGTGCTGGACCTGATTAAAGAAAGCTGGGAGGAAGGTCCAAGCCCCTGCAAAAATGAGATCCAGTACGTCCTGCACCTCCGAGCAAAACTCCACACACTGGGCCGGATGTCACGAGACAACAATGGCTGTACGACAGAGGGGCCAGGCTGCGACGATTCAAACTGGGAGAAAAGGTACTTGTATTACCTCCTTCTTCCAACTCTAAACTCCTAGCCAAGTGGCAAGGGTCCTTTGAGGTCACACGGCAGGTGGGGGACGTCGACTACGAGGTGGTGCGGTCTGACAGGGGTGGGGGTACACAGAGATACCACCTGAACCTCCTGAAAGCCTGGAGGGGTGGAGTCAGTCTCTACGGTATCGGAAAGGGAGGAGCTGGTGCCGGAGGTAATCATACCTCGCTCCCTCGAGGGGCTCATCTCTCCGAGAGCCAGAGGGCGGACGTCGCCAGGTTGCAAGAGCGGTTTGCTAATGTGTTCTCTCCCTTGCCAGGCTGGACCGACCTCATAGTGCACATTATCGAGACACCCGGGCGTGACGGTGAGGTCTGGTGCCTGGCCATCCGGTGGGCGGTCGGCTCCCTGCGCTACTACCTCCTGGGACGCTCTTTCACCCTCTGTTCGGGCCCCGCTCCAATGGCTCCACCGCATGACCGATGCCAACGCCCTGATCACTCGGTGGTATCTGGCTCTACAGCCTTTTAATTTCAAGGTGGTCCATAGGCCGGGGACGCGGATGGCTGTGGCTGATTTCCTCTCCCGCTCCTGAAAGGGGGGGGGATAGGCTAGGCCGGACGGCTCCCCGGCCTAAGTCGGGCGGTGGGGGTATGTGGTGGCGGCATGGTTTAACTCGGCTGCAGAGGGGATGGAGAAGGGAGTGGCTCAGGGAACAGTGCCAGGTGGAGCCAATTGGCCTCAGCTCAGCTGATTCCACACTGACTGTTTGTATTGTGGTTTTAAAATGCAGTAGAGGAGAGCGGGAGGAGGCGAGCGGGGTGAGAGAGCGAGACGCCGGGAGAACTCGCGGATTCTGCAAAGAGAAAAGCATCAATAAAAGCTTATTGAAACTGTACCCGCTGTGTCGTGCCGACTGTACGCCCCCCAAGAACCCACACCGTGACACCCACATAGCTAGGCTGCATTATGTAAATCCTCAGTAAACACCTTCATGCCACATTCATATATTGGTTGAGGGATTTAATGGGGATATTAATCTGTCGGCAAAGTCTTATCCATACAGCCATAATCCTGCTGCTTGAAGCCTGTTTAATCACCTGTTGTTCAATGGCCACTGAGGTTCCTCCTAGGATGATGAAATTCCTTAGATTCCAATACATTTTTGTACGTAAGAGGTAATAATAATAAGGAAATAATAAAACAACAATGGAATTATAACACTGTATGAGCCCTTGCATACTCCCACCACAGATTTAATACCTACTGTCTTTCAGAGTATCAACTTGTTTAGCAAAATCTCAAAAAAGTTTTGTTTTTTTTTTACTTATTATATAACAATATTATATACATAATCTTTACTCAGCCTTCTTTTGCTCTACTATATCAATACATTTCTCAGTTTTTGTATTCTTTGTTTACCGAGGAGTTACAAATTACTCCAGATAACACAGGATGAGTACTGAGTAATAGTTAAAGTGTCCTTTAATTTCCCATGGAAGGGTTTTTAATATTTTGGGGAGTTTTTCGTGTGCTAATGTGAGGGTTTAGGCATTAGTATCTTTTAAATGTTCAAGTCCTCAATTTAGTTCCTTGTTCTTTCGGAGATACTTTTTAATTAAATAATGATACCTATTTTGTCTTTTGTTACATTTTATTAAGAAGAATCACTACTTTTTTACCTATTGTGTGCCTGCTCATACACTTTGAACAATTAATAATTTCCAATTCACGTTCAGTCTCAAGTGGCCTTCATTTTAATTGGATAACCTGAGCTGGTGGTGCCACAAGGAATTGGCAAGAAGCAGAGTAATTATTCAAGGAACGGAATAAATCAGTCACAAATACATTGGCTAAACATAACCCTGTGACGTTCAATACAGCATAAAAAGTGTCCACAACAAACTGATAAAACATACGCACGTGAAGAAAAATATATTTGACAAAACATGCAGCATTTAGAAAAGAATGCAGTTGGATTATGTTTTGATGCGCTTTTATGTACTTGTTGTGTTTTCTCTATTTGCACCATTTTTCTGAATGCTACATTTATTACAAATATTTTTTCTATTTGTAGGTGTTTTCTTAATTTCCGGTGAGTTCAGCCCTCAGGGCTACTGTAGAATTCATTCCCTGTAACGCATGAATAGGGGTCGAAGTGGGCCCCGAGCTTTAATAGCGACATCCTCCCCTACTAAGAAAAAATCTATGAAACTAAAGATTCTCGTTCTTCTCAACAAGTGCAGCAAATTGCTTCCACTTTTTCATAACCCACTGATATTCAAGTAGTTTGTTTATGTACATTGTCAAACCTTCTCACACTTCAAGAATAAAGGCATAAAAGCAATTAAGTGCCAGAGGGGGAGAGGAGAGACAAGGGTGAAGAGCTGGATATGCGGTGCCAGGGCCTGGTTGGATTCTGGGATGTGGTGCTGTGTGTCTGATGTGATGCGTGTTGGGGGAGATCCCTAGAACTGAGCCTAGATGTGTTTTGATTCATACGAGAAGCAGAATGCATCATTCTGCTTCTCGTATGGATCTGATACCTCTATTCACCAAGTCTTGTCTCCAACCACCATTGCCCTGACTTCACACAGTGATCCTGAGAACATGCCCACCTTTTTTTTTTCATCCTTGCAAAGCATCCACAGGCCTCCAAATCCTGTTTTTTATAACGGAGAAGCGTTTCTTCTTTGTCATAATGGGAGAATGTGAGCAAATACATACGATACTTGCTCACTATAGAACGCCCATCAACACCAAATGTGGCCTATAGTCTGCTGCTGAGATAGGCCCCAACCAATTAACTATCTCATCCTATTTAATTATTGTTTGTACAAAAAATACAAACTCAAGGTGTTTTAGTAATCAGGAATCAGGAAACATTTATTGCCATAATATTTCAAACATACAAGTCGACTGTGGGTGAGTGGGGGGCAGGTCGTCCTCCAATCAGAGGGTTGTGGGTTCGATCCCAGGCTCTGCTAACCCGCATGCCGTTGTGTCCTTGGGCAAGACACTTAACCCAACATTGCTCCTGTAGTTGCGACTACAGTGTGTGAATGTTAGTTACTGATGGGCAGGTGTCACTGTGTGTGGTTCTCCTGTCATCAGTGTATGAATGGGTGTGAATGGGTGAATGATGTCATGTAGTGTTAAAGCGCTTTGAGTGGTCGGAAGACTAGAAAAGCGCTATACAAGTACAGGCCATTTACCATTTACAAGGAATTTGTCTTGGCGGTTGGTGCGTGACAGTAGACAGTGTAACAATAGACAAGACAGCAGTGCACAAGTAATTAAATAAAATGAAATGCTAATGCAATGGGTTAGTAGAATAAGGCTATGGGTTAGTATAAAATAAGAGAATAAAGTTAAAGTTAAAAATTAAAAATATTTAAAAAGTTACAAAATATAAAAAAATTAAGTGCACTATCGAACAAGTGACAAAGTCACGATTGACGACAAAGTGACGAGTGACAAAGTAACGAGTGAAAAATTACAGTTAAAGTGACATGTGCAGTATGAAGCAGAGTGACCGGTGGAGTGTTATAGTCAGTCAGGGGGGGACCGGCTCTGTTGATGAGCCCGACTGTCGGCGGGAAGAAACTGTTGGTGTGGCGGGAGGTCTTAGTCCTGATGGACCTCAGCCTCCTGCCAGATGGAAGGGGCACAAATAGTTTTTTTCCGGGGTGAGAGGGGTCGGCTACCATCTTTTTAGCTCGCTTCAGAGACCTGGAAGCAAACAAGTCCTGCAAGGACGGCAGATTGCAGCCGATCACCCTCTCTGCAGAGCGGAGGACACGCTGCAGCCTGCCCTTGTCCTTGGCTGTGGCTGCAGCGTACCAGACGGTGATGGAGGAGCAGAGGATGGACTCCATAATGGCCGTGTAGAAGTGCACCATCATCGTCTTTGGCAGGTTGAGTTTCTTCAGCTGCCTCAGGAAGAACAACCTCTGCTGAGCCTTCTTGGTGATGGAGCTGATGTTCAGCTCCCACTTGTGACGGGGGAGTCACACAGGGTAATGGGGGAAGGTGGGGCTCTTTTCCTCCTGAAATCCACAACCATCTCCACTGTTTTTAGAGCGTTGAGCTCCAGGTTGTTCTGGCTGCACCACGACACCAGATGGTCAGACTCCCACCTGTAGGCGGACTCGTCCCCACCAGAGATCAGTCCAATGAGGGTGGTGTCATCCGCAAACTTCAGGAGCTTGACGGACTGGTGGCTGGAGGTGCAGCTGTTGGTGTACAGGGAGAAGAGCAGAGGGGAAAGAACGCAGCCTTGGGGGGAACCGGTGCTGATGGTCCGAGAGGCTGAGACATGTTTCCCCAGCTTCACGTGCTGCTTCCTGTCAGACAGGAAGTCTGTGATCCACTTGCAGGTGGAGTCGGGCACGTGCAGCTGGGAGAGTTTGTCCTGCAGCAGATCGGGATGATGGTGTTGAAGGCAGAGCTGAAGACACTTAACCCAACGTTGCTCCTGTAGCTGCGACTACAGCAGTATGAATGTTAGTTACTGATGGCAGGTGTCACTGTCACGACTAGGGCGACTGTGGGTGAGTGGAGAGCACGGTCGTCCTCCAATCAGAGGGTTGTCGGTTCGATCCCAGGCCCAGCTAACCTGCATGTCGATGTGTCCTTGGGCAAGACACTTAACCCAACATGCTCCTGTAGCTGTGACTTAAGTGTGTGGATGTTAGTGACTGATGGGCAGGTGTCACTGTGAATGGTTCTCCTGTCATCAGTGTGTGAATGGGTGAATGGGTGAATGATGTCATGTAGTGTTAAAGCGCTTTGAGTGGTCAGAAGACTAGAAAAGCGCTAAACAAGTACAGGCCATTTACCATTTACTACAGAGGTCAGGGCGACGGGCCTGTAGTCATTGAGTCCTGTGATCCTGGGCTTCTTGGGAACAGGGATGATGGTGGAGGCCTTGAAGCAGGCTGGTATGTGGCATGTTTCCAGGGAGGTGTTGAAGATGTCAGTGAACACCGGAGACAGCTGGTCAGCACAATGCTTCAGGGTGTGAGGGGAGACGGAGTCCGGGCCGGCTGCCTTACGGGGGTTTTGTCTTTTAAGGAGCCGGTTAACGTCTCTCTCAGAGGGGAGAGGGTCGTTGCTGGTGGGGGAGGGGAAGGTGATAAGGATGTAGAGGCATGAGCCCCTGATGGGCTGTTGGGGATGGGATCAGGACATTGACTTTTTAATCTACAGTAGAACTCGTTCAGCTAGTCTGCCAGGCGGAGGTCATTCATGGAGTGGGGGGGTTTTGGCTTGTAGTTAGTGAGGTGTTTGAGGCCTCTCCAAACCGAAGCAGAGTCACTTGCTGAGAACTGTTGTTGGAGTTTCTCAGAGTACAGTCGTTTAGCATCTCTCACCGCCTTGCTAAACTTGTATTTTGACTCTGCCTGATTCTGCCCTTCTGCAGGCGTAGTGTTCTGAGTTCCGCTGTGAACCAGGGTTTGTCGTTGTTGTAAATCACCCTGGTGCATGATGGTACACAGCTGTCCTCACAGAAGCCGATGTAGGAAGTTACAGCCTCTGTGAACTCATCCAGATTGTTTTAATGTGAGCAATATCTGAACCCAATAAAGAAAACAAATTAAAGCTGATTTTAAAGTGAAATTGGCTTGGGTCTGAAACCCAAGCACAGGATGTAAGTAATGAATTGTTGCACAAGAAAAATAAGGACAAATGAGATATGCCAGGCTATATAGATAGAGAAACATGATTTTCCTAAACGTTTCTCAGTTTTGCTGGTTGACATAACATTTTCCTTTTTCAGCCCATCGTTGGATCATGCATCGTTCTGTGACAACAAGGAACCCCACTTCCCCATATGAGTGAAAGAGAATAGCATACAAAGCAATACAGGACAAGATACAAATCATACAGTGAAAATAAAAATAGATAGTGTAAGCAATAGAAGGAGAAAGAACTTTGGTGTTGGTGAGGTTGTGCAAGAGGTCCAAATACAAAGAACGTGAGATGAGCATGTGCAGGAGGAGGAGGACAAGCCGGATGCTGGGAGAAAGAAGCCACCGCCCACCTCCCATCAACCCTCGCCATCAGCTTCTCTTTCTCTGCATTTCCAAAAGAGAGCTGATGGCGGGTAAAAAGGCTAAACTATAATTAGCAACCCTCAATTTAACTCATCATTGGCTCAGTGCACTGTGCTTGTGTTTTGTATGTGTGTGTGTGCGTGTGAGAGCTAGCTATGTGTTTAACTCCGACATAGCTATCAAGTTTTTGGAAGCTTTGGGAGGAAGTCAGCTCTGCAAAACAGATTACTTGTAGAAGCTGTGCAGTTGCTCACATTAAAACAATCACTGCATTAGCGTGTATAGTTTTTGCAGTGTCTGTCATAGCAATATTCTATGTTTGAAATTATTCAGTTGACAGTCTAAACATTTAAAAGCAAGTATAAAAGCTTTTTCCCCAAAATATTTCCACAACATTTTGGATTGATTACTTAACAATTGTAAATCTGATTGATTGCATCCCTGTAACAATCAAGTGTTTTCTCTTTGGGTTTAGAGCTTGTTGCTAAGCGTAGAGTAGAGGAGAAAAGTAGGCAAGTGAAAAATAGATCACCGACAAAGGAATGCTGACAGAAAACGTATTATTAGATGATAAGCACCGCAGGGAAGTACAGCTGAAGACTGCAAGATTTCTGTGCAACTCTTTCACATTTTTATTGGTATTAATTGCTTGAATCTCGATTAATTTGCATTGTAATGCACACAATTTAATAATTTCAAAAGTAGTGTATTAGTGCACTTATTTGTGCAAATAAGGTACTTTTTAACAGTAATAATCCCTTTACACAGTAGCAGTGTTTCTTGTAAATGTTAACTTAAACTTAATTAAATAAAAAATAAAAAAGTTCAAATGAATGCATCGAAAATCAAATATAAGATCAATGCCAGTTGAGAAATGTTTCTTTTATCAAGGAGCTGCAAGAACAGTTTCAGTAATCTATATTTCGATCAATAATCTGTTCAAGTGTCCAGGAAGCCCCCTCGGTACTGGTCCAGCACTAAGTACACAGCAGGGATTCTCGCTACTTTTCTCCACCAGTCAGTAGCTCACATGAACCATTGCAGTCTTAGACCCGCCGCCAAATGCTCTCATTCGCTGAGATGCGCGATGGTCCCCTCTCTGGGGAATCATCACCTTATTGAGATCTAGTGGAGTGTTTTGCTCTCAGTGAGGAGGAACAAGCAGTTTATCAGATGCAGAGCGGAGAGTGCGGGTCGAGATGTCAGGTTGGACCAGGTCCTGGATGTAAGCTGGACCCCATCCATTCACAGCATGGTACGTGAGCACCATGTTTAGAACTGGATGCGGGCAGCCACCGGTACCAGTGAAGAGAGTGGAGGAGTGAGGGAGAATTTAGGACGGTTAAAGACCAGTGGAGCTGCTGCATTCTGGATGAGCTGCGTGAGATGTGAGACGTGATGTAAGCTTACAGCTCATCCTTTTCTTCTTGAGCCCCTGAAGTCATTGTTTCAAAATTGCTTGTTATAATATTTTTTTGTAAAGAGCTTTCCCATGCTCCATTTTTACAGCACATCTGGTAAATCCATTCTCCTTTCTGGGTCTCCATGTCTCGTTGTCATCGCGGCTATGGCGGGGTGGACAATGTGGAGTCCTGCAGGCCCTGGAAGATAGGCACTAGAGCTTTAGGAGTGATGGGCTACCTCGGTGCTGAACAAGCGCATTGTTATGGCAACATCACAGTGAGTGTGTTTAGACTAGGCAGCACTGTACATGAGGTAATGCCTGTGACGTGATTTCAAGTAAGCCCACTGGAGAGGAGACTGCGTCAGGTAGGGGGCGACGGTGGGATTGGCATTAACGTTGGCCAGACCACAGCACTCAGTGTTATGTAGGAAACATAAACTGATGGTGGAAGGCTAACGGCCCAGTAACAGAACGGTTCCAAGTAACCACCTAGCTTTGACTTGTGTTAGTGAGGTGGTTGGTCACACTGGGACTGCAAAAAGCACTATTCACTGTGTGGGGAAGCCACTCCAAACCAATTGCAGGAGCCATGCGTTGACTGAATGGGTCCTGATGATGTGAAGTAGCTTTGAGTGGTCGGAAGACTAGAAAGGTGCTATACAAGTACAGTCCATTTCCCATTTACCGTCATCTGTGCGCCTCTATACGCCTCTGTGGTGTTAGGTTCCAAAAAACATTCATGAAGTTTGGTTCTTTTATGACTTTATTATGGGTTTTGGTTCTTTTATGACATTATTATGGGTTAATAGAAAAAGTGATCAAATCTGCTGGGTCAACAATATACATACAGCAGTGCTAAAACGATTTGACATCGTTTTGTTTGGCGGCACCTTTTGTTGAATGACAGGCGGACAAGAGCAGCCGTTTCCAGCGAGAGCCTTATTGTTTTAATAATCTGGTTGTTTAAATTGTTTGTGATTCATCAATTAATGTTTCACATAACTAATGTGCCGCATCATAAATATTTTGATATTAATTTCAAACTTTTAAAAACAATTTAAACAACCAGATTATTAACAATAAGGCTCTCGCTGGATGTGGATGTTAAATGGGGCGCCCTCTTGTAGTAATATGAGTAAGACTCGCCCACACACTTGATAACCAATAACAAATGTATTTTTTAGTATGCACTGCTAATGGTCCTATGCACATGAAAACTTGAGGGTTTGGGGCTTAACATTTAGATTTTTCTGCTTTAAATGACCCAGGCAGGTTTTGTGACAAGTGTGAGGTCATTGACAAATGTCCGTCCCCCTGTTTCAACCCAACTCAGACAGGTCCATGTAAGCAGTTTGTTCGGCCCTGCTCAGGCTCCCGCTTTGTCCCTGGCCTGCATGATTTTTGTTTGAACATTAAAATTAGTTTCGCAATTGTGCTATGTCAAAGATAGCAGTTGTGCTTATTGTTGTTTTTGGCGCTGCTATTTAAACTTTGCTTTGTTCCCCCCCGCATGCTGGCTCTCATGCTAAACCATGGCATTTTCTTCCATCATCACTGCGCTGGTGGTGGTGTGTAGCCATTTCCAGAAACAAGGGAGCGAAGAGCTTTGCTATTCGTCGTCTGAGCAACCCGGAGCTTTTCCATGGGTGCGCCCTCTGTATTTTGCACCACTCGGGGACTCTGCTGTAATTGCTTGTTTAAGGATAATAACAGGGGACGACTCTCGGAGGAGCCCCGCACCGCAATCACCAGCCCAGAGGCAGGCATCACCACATCACCAGCCACAGTGCAGCCCGGCGAAAGACTGGAAGATGAGAGGAACAGAGGAATAGTGAGCCAGACTGGCTGGTAATTAAGGGCTTATTTTTCCTGCCGACTGGAAAGCATCTGCATAGCTTTCACCTGCTCAGAGGGGATTGTGATGCTTTTTGTGGGTCCATGTGTTCATTTGCACACCCTCACTGCTTGCTTCGTCTGTGAAAGGCAGGCCTCTGTTTTTCCCAGTGGTGTATGTTTAATGTAATGCAGGCAGCCCGGTCTGTCAGACACCGGGAGTTAATTAAATTAGGGGTGGCACTGTGGCAACCTGGAGGCTGAACGAGGCATGGGGGATTTTACCTTGATCCCGGCACGCATTGTTTCCCCTCCCTCTGTAACACGGAGTAAATCTGGTCTACCCGCTGGGGCCCACAACAAAAGACAGATCCACATAAGTACATATTGCTATCACATTATCACCCAGATGCATGCCAAGGTGTGCCATACCCTTCAGTACAATGCTGTCACATGTGGTGGGATCATTACAAGACCAAATTTGTTTTGGGCATCAACCTTAAAATCCAACACATCACCATATAATATTCTGTTCTAACAAGAACCAGAGGACAACACTTCCACCAGAGGGCCTCAAAACTAGCATCAAAGTCTAATGTCCCTCTTTGAACCACCAAAGAGGAGAAGAGCTACAAGATCAGAAGAGCTACTTTGATCAAAATCAAGTTTGAAAAGAGGTGACGATGATCCATCTCCTTTAGGAAAAAGGCTATGGAGTCATAACCAACCAGTTATATGTGAGTAGAGATTTATAAAATAATATTGTAGCGGCCTGGTGTTCTTTTCAGACAATTTATGAAGGTAAATGGTAAATGCACGGTATATAGGAAGTTTACATAGATGGATATCACCTGCTTTTCACCTGGTTTTTGGACTGTGTTTGTAAACTGGAAGTTTGGCAACTTCCATGTCACCATCCTTGATGACACATTTTTTTTTGCAACCGGTGAACAGAAGCTCACACTTTTGGAATGCAGAGGAGGAACCTATGGATGAGGCAGGGTACTTTTAATCAAAGTAAGCCCCGCCCTAAAGCACACACTGCTTCATTGTCTATTAAGTCCAAATGACCGTAATTCAGTGAATGAACATCATGTTATATTGAAGAAACAAGAGAGAAGTAGACTTAGAATTCAATTTTCTCGTAGCCTTTTATACAAACAGCCCCCCTCTGATAGAAGTTTTAGCTCTTAGCAGAACCACAATGTGCTGCAGTTTTTACCCCTTGCTTTAATTATGTTTAAACGTTTAAAGGTTTTCCAGTACAAGCCGAACCGGACGGAAGATTTAATAGCTTATATCTGTTTTTAATACCTCCAAAGAAACAAAAAGTGACAATAATTATGCCTTCTTCCATTTCCACACCTTTAAATGTAGTTAGTTAGTCTTCACCATCATCAGCTAGAATGGTAAACGTCAAATACATACAAACAAAAGATACGAATTTGTCATGTATACAACATGATCCTAATTTGTTGAGCTGTGTCGTGGGTGGGTTGTTTAAGCTTGAACACTCTTACATGTGTTTGGTATTTGTCTGTAAATATTTTGAGATCTTAAAAAATGGAAATATTGGTGCCATTCAAGGGGGTGTAATTGCAGAATATAATATATTTCTAACTATGTTGTGTGACGTGGGAGTTGCTGTAAGCAATGTTGACTGTCTGCCAGGCGCAGGCCGTCAGGGCGGGCCAACCCCTCGGCGCTAAATAAATGAGACGTCAATTTGGTCCAACTGTCTGGGAGCCACTTGGGGGTAAACCCCCACCACCCCTCCCCCACACACACACATACACAAACACTTAGGGCCATGTTATCCAAAACATCACAACGGGGGTGGGGATCAGCCGCTCCTGTCACTGGGCAGTCAAGCAGGTGTATTCTTGCACTTGTCTGCCCGCCATGATATATGTATTCCCACTGCCCCCCACCCACTCACCATCCATCGCTGAATACATACAGAGGTCCTATTAATCCCATTATGCAAATGTAGGTTATAAATTGTAATAGTTTCTTCCCCACTCTCTGTCTCCTTCATTCCTTCGTTTCTCACCACGCCACCACCGCACGCAGAGCTCCGCTAAAAGATTCTTTCTGGGGGAGGCTAAGAGGCGTGGGACTGGTGCATTTCAGCTGGCACTGACAGATTAGCATCCTGCACCGCGGAGGCCGAGAGACCAGGACAGTGGCAGAAAGTGTGAAGGGCCAAACAAGCACTCGGTAGATAGATGGATGGATGGATGGGCGAAGATGGATGGGCGCTGGTGAGGCAGCATCAGAGTTGAATGGCGTTTCAATGCTTCTCTGTTCCTCTCATCCACATTAACGCTGATCATGCAGATGTTGCTTATAAAAAAGTTTCAACTTTATGCAAATCACCCGATCAGCATGCATGAACAGCAGAGAGGATATGAAATGTGGTTGGCACATTGAAGCCAGTAATCACTAAATCTTTCTGCGGTAACCGTACTTACCGTAGATTCTTATTTTTCAATAAGAATCTGCGGTAAATCTACCCGGCTCACTGGCACCTTTCTGCTGACTAT
>BMAF01000006.1:0-17500 GCA_014132575.2 Gasterosteus nipponicus
TGTACTACTAGTCATGGTATGTACTGGTCCTCATAGTGTACTAGTCATGGTATGTACTGGTCCTCATAGTGTGTACTAGTCATGGTATGTACTGGTCCTCATAGTGTGTACTAGACATGGTATGTACTGGTCCTCATAGTGTGTACTACTAGTCATGGTATGTACTGGTCCTCATAGTGTGTACTACTAGTCATGGTATGTACTGGTCCTCATAGTGTGTACTAGTCATGGTATGTACTGGTCCTCATAGTGTACTACTAGTCATGGTATGTACTGGTCCTCATAGTGTACTACTAGTCATGGTATGTACTGGTCCTCATAGGGTGTACTACTAGTCATGGTATGTACTGGTACTAGTCATAGTATGTACTGGTCCTACTCTAGTCATGGTATGTGCTAGTCCTCATAGTGTGTACTAGTCATGGTATGTACTGGTCCTCATAGTGTACTACTAGTCATGGTATGTACTGGTCCTCATAGTGTACTACTAGTCATGGTATGTACTGGTCCTCATAGTGTACTACTAGTCATGGTATGTACTGGTCCTCATAGTGTACTACTAGTCATGGTATGTACTGGTCCTCATAGTGTGTACTACTAGTCATGGTATGTACTGGTCCTCATAGTGTGTACTACTAGTCATGGTATGTACTGGTCCTCATAGTGTACTACTAGTCATGGTATGTACTGGTCCTCATAGTGTACTACTAGTCATGGTATGTACTGGTCCTGATAGTGTACTACTAGTCATGGTATGTACTGGTCCTCATAGTGTGTACTAGTCATGGTATGTACTGGTCCTCATAGTGTGTACTAGTCATGGTATGTACTGGTCCTCATAGTGTACTACTAGTCATGGTATGTACTGGTCCTCATAGTGTACTACTAGTCATGGTATGTACTGGTCCTCATAGTGTGTACTACTAGTCATGGTATGTACTGGTCCTCATAGTGTGTACTACTAGTCATGGTATGTACTGGTCCTCATAGTGTACTACTAGTCATGGTATGTACTGGTCCTCATAGTGGTATGTACTACTAGTCATGGTATGTACTGGTCCTCATAGTGTACTACTAGTCATGTACTGGTCACTCATAGTGTACTACTAGTCATGGTATGTACTGGTCCTCATAGTGTGTACTAGTCATGGTATGTACTGGTCCTCATAGTGTGTACTACTAGTCATGGTATGTACTGGTCCTCATAGTGTGTACTAGTCATATGTACTGGTCCTCATAGTGTGTACTACTAGTCATGGTATGTACTGGTCCTCATAGTGTACTACTAGTCATGGTATGTACTGGTCCTCATAGTGTGTACTACTAGTCATGGTATGTACTGGTCCTCATAGTGTGTACTACTAGTCATGGTATGTACTGGTCCTCATAGTGTGTACTACTAGTCATGGTATGTACTGGTCCTCATAGTGTGTACTAGTCATGGTATGTACTGGTATGTACTACTAGTCATGGTATGTACATGGTCCTCATAGTGTGTACTACTAGTCATGGTATGTACTGGTCCTCATAGTGTGTACTACTAGTCATGGTATGTACTGGTCCTCATAGTGTGTACTACTAGTCATGGTATGTACTGGTCCTCATAGTGTGTACTACTAGTCATGGTATGTACTGTCCATTCACCCTCTCATGGTATGTACTGGTCCTCTGCCCATGGTATGTTATCCTCATAGTGTACCTAGTCATGGTATGTACTGGTCCTCATAGTGTACTCTAGTCATGGTTACTGTCCTTAGTGTGTAGTCATGGTATGTACTGGTCCTCATAGTGTACTACTAGTCATGGTATGTACTGGTCCTCATAGTGTACTACTAGTCATGGTATGTACTGGTCCTCATAGTGTGTACTACTAGTCATGGTATGTACTGGTCCTCATAGGGTGTACTACTAGTCATGGTATGTACTGGTCCTCATAGTGTACTACTAGTCATGGTATGTACTGGTCCTCATAGTGTGTACTACAGTCATGGTATGTACTGGTAGTGTGTACTAGTCATGGTCTGGTCCTCATGGGTGTACTACTAGTCATGGTATGTACTGGTCCTCATAGTGTGTACTACTAGTCATGGTATGTACTGGTCCTCATAGTGTACTACTAGTCATGGTATGTACTACTAGTCATGGTATGTACTACTAGTCATGGTATCTGTCATCATTCACCCTCTGATGACAGCAGCTGCCCCACACGTGTGGCCTCATGTTCTCAGTGTTTGTTTGGTGTGCGTGACAGCGAGGTACACGCACGCTGAGGTGAGCACACGCCCTGTTGCAGAAACTGAGAAAGGCACATTTCCGTGTCACGTATCTGTATTAAGAGATGCGTAAGGTGCCTAATGATGAATGGCGCCATATGCACAGAACCCGCCTCCGTTTTGCAGTGAAGATTCTGCGGGTTCCCTCACATGTGCCTCCTGGTCAGGGGTCTTCAACGTGTTTCAGGCCAAGGGCCCCCAAACTGACGGCGAGATTCCTCAGTTTGGTCCACGCTGAGCACGAGTGGATCTGATTGGCTGTGATGTCGTATCGGCGTGATGAGCTGCTGTGGGACTGAAAGATGACGTCTCCTCCATCAATTTATCCGTTTCTACAACATGTTGGGTTCATGTTCATGTGTATTTAAAGACAATAACTACAAGTCTGATTCTCAAGACTTTTCAATTCGTGGGCAAAAAATTGGTTGAATTTTTTTTTTAAATAAAAATAAAAATGGTCTCATCAACCAAAAATGTTGGGACCCCCCTGCAGTAGCTCTGCAGACCCCCTGTTGAAGACCTCGGCTCCTGGTGAAATGACAGCAGTGATCTGAGCCAGAGGCCACATGGGACACGGAGACCAGCTGAAAGGGGTTTTGCCACATTGTGAACACAAAATGATCACAGTTACTGTAAGAAATCAGAGGACTTTGCACGTCCCACTGAGCGTGTTACTGGATCAGGATCATTTCAGCCACAACGCTTCGCTGCAGCGCACATCAATACACACATTTCCACCACTGATGCCCAAATAACACAACAGCTCCAGTGTCACTGATTTGATGTTTTGTTGTTTTGACTTTCAACTCAATCCATTTTATTTTGTACTTGTGCTTTACAGTCTGAACACATGTGACATCCTCTGTGCCCGAAACTCACATCAGCACCGAAAACATAGAAAACCACCAAGAGGGAAAAAAGGCCTTTGTCTGACGCTCAGCGGGAGAAAGACGCTGATCAGCTGCAGGTTTGTGAATACGACGCAAACTGAAGTATCACAGACGCTGAGGCTGGTGACGCTACGTCATGTATGTACATGACGTAGCGTCACCAGCCTCACCCGCCCATCAGTAACAAGCATTCAGCTTCCACACTGTATGTACGTATAGTGCCCCTCCCACAGAGAAGACTGTACTTATGTACTCATATTCATGGTGTGTGCTAGACCTCATCGTATGTACCAGTCCTTCTAGTACTCATGGTGTGTATTTACCCCCGTGGTGCATGCTAGTACTCGTGGTGTGTATTTACCCCGTGGTGCATACTAGTACTCGTGGTGTGTATTTACCCCCGTGGTGCATGCTAGTACTCGTGGTGTGTATTTACCCCGTGGTGCATACTAGTACTCGTGGTGTGTATTTACCCCGTGGTGCATGCTAGTACTCGTGGTGTTTATTTACCCCGTGGTGCATACTAGTACTCGTGGTGTGTATTTACCCCGTGGTGCATACTAATACTCGTGGTGTGTATTTACCCCCGTGGTGCATGCTAGTACTCGTGGTGTGTGTTTACCCCCGTGGTGCATACTAATACTCGTGGTGTGTATTTACCCCCGTGGTGCATGCTAGTACTCGTGGTGTGTATTTACCCCCGTGGTGCATGCTAGTACTCGTGGTGTGTGTTTACCCCCGTGTGCATGCTAGTACTCGTGGTGTGTGTTTACCCCCGTGGTGCATACTAGTACTCGTGGTGTGTATTTACCCCCGTGGTGCATACTAGTACTCGTGGTGTGTATTTACCCCCGTGGTGCATACTAGTACTCGTGGTGTGTATTTACCCCTGTGGTGCATACTAGTACTCGTGGTGTGTATTTACCCCCGTGGTGCATACTAGTACTCGTGGTGTGTATTTACCCCGTGGTGCATACTAGTACTCGTGGTGTGTATTTACCCCGTGGTGCATGCTAGTACTCGTGGGTGTGTATTTACCCCCGTGGTGCATGCTAGTACTCGTGGGTGTGTTTACCCCCGTGGTGCATACTAGTACCGTGGTGTGTATTTACCCCCGTGGTGCATGCCGTGGTGTGTGTTTACCCCGTGGTGCATACTAGTACTCGTGGTGTGTGCATGCTAGTACTCGTGGTGTGTATTTACCCCCGTGGTGCATGCTAGTACTCGTGGTGTGTGTTTACCCCCGTGGTGCATACTAGTACTCGTGGTGTGTATTTACCCCCGTGGTGCATACTAGTACTCGTGGTGTGTATTTACCCCTGTGGTGCATACTAGTACTCGTGGTGTGTATTTACCCCCGTGGTGCATACTAGTACTCGTGGTGTGTATTTACCCCTGTGGTGCATACTAGTACTCGTGGTGTGTATTTACCCCCGTGGTGCATACTAGTACTCGTGGTGTGTGTTTACCCCCGTGGTGCATACTAGTACTCGTGGTGTGTACTACACCCACAGATGGAGACGGTATGTGAGGATGACCTCTGCTGGCTGCAGCTTGATGACTTCAGGATGATTCTCATCAAAACCATTGAACCTTGGAGAATCACTCCCTACTTACGACAGTGCCAGGTACTCCTCCTCTTCTTCTTCCTCCATCTCCTGCTCCTGCTCTTCCTCCTCTGTCTCCTTCCCCTCCTCCCCCTTGGTGATTGGTGTCTCCTGTCAGGTGGTCAGTGCTGAGGATGAGGAGCAGCTCTTTAATGATCCGGCTCTCGTCATAAGGAGAAGAAAAGTCGGTGAGAAGCTCATTGTCTGACTTGGTGAGTGTGAGGTCTTCACCTGGACGATATGTTTGACCTTTGACCTCCTCCAGGAGCCTTGCTGGACCTCCTGCAAAGAACGGGTGTCAAAGGTTACACTGCTTTCCTGGAAAGTCTGGAGCTGGATTATCCTCAACTGTACAGCCGCATCACCGGGAAGGAGCCCAACAGAACCTTCAGCATCCTTATTGGTCTGTTGACCCGTCTGTCCGACTAACTGTCTGTCTCTTTACCTATCTGCCTGACGAGCTGTCTGTCTGCAGACACAGCAGGCGAGTCCGGTCTGACTCAGTTCCTCATGTCGGAGCTCAGCCGCTTGCAGAGGGCGCTGCAGGACGAGAGGAGGCGGCGCCAGCAGGCCTGCTCCGTCGCTGAGGAACAGGTGGGCGGTTGCTAGGGAGGCGTTCGAGCCGCCGGCGCTCATCGCCCACAGGTGACTCTCTGTGCCCGGATGCGTTGTCTCGACAGCAGAAGCTGAAGGAGCGCGAGCTGAGGAAGCTGAGTGAGCGCGTGGAGAAGCTCCGGGAGGAGCGGCAGCTTCTGAGCGAGGAGGCGAAACAGCTCCGAGACCACAACTACAGCCTGATGTCCGAAATCAACGGCCTGGCCCAGGAAAAGAGCGCCGCCCTGCTGGCAAACCGTGACCTGCAGATAGAGGTTGGCTGACCTCTGGCCCCCAAATGACAGACACACAGAGCCCCTCTGACCTTTGACCTCTCTTCAGGTTGAACGTCTGAAACACACGGTGCAGCGAGCGGAGAGCACGACCAGAATCCTGAGAAGAAGAACAGTGAGACAGGAGGTGCAGAGTCCTCCCACCAACAACGGACCCAGTACTGACCCAGATGACCACTGACCCAGTACCACTGACCCAGTACCAACTGATCCAGTAACTGACCCAGTACCACTGACCCAGTACTGACCCAGTACTGACCTATTACCAATGACCCAGTAACTGACCCAGTAACTGACCCAGTACCAATGACCCAGTAACTGACCCCGTAACTGACACAGTACCACTGACCCAGTACTGACCCAGTACTGACCCAGTACTGACCCAGATGACCACTGACCCAGTACCACTGACCCAGTACCACTGACCAGTACTGAGTACTGACCACCCCGCTGTGTGAAGGAGTGGTTTTGAGTTTTTGTCACTGATGCCACATTAAATTTTCTTTTCTTCTTTTCAGAGCAACATTCTGTCTCCTCCCAGCGAGACCTTCTCCCACGCAAACGGAGCGGAGGAGAAGGAGGAGCAACAGGAGGAGAGAAAGGAGGAGAAAAAGGAGGAGAAAAAGGAGGAGAGAAAGGAGGAGAAAAAGGAGGAGAGAAAGGAGGAGAAAAAGGAGGAGAAAAAGGAGATTGACTTCCTCTCAACAGTGCTACGGCTGAGGAGACAACTCCACAGAGCGGAGGAGCAGAGCGCCAAGGTGAGGTGGAGGTGGAAGACGAAAAAAGGAGGAGGAGCAGGATGAGGAGAAAGATGAAAAAAGGAGGATGAGGGAGAGGAGCAGGAAGAGAAAGGTAAGATAAAAGGAGGAGAATGAGGGAGATGAAAAAAGGAGGTGCAGGAGGAAGAGTAGTAGTAAAAGAAGTAAGATAAAAGGAGAAGGAATGAGGAGAATAAGGAGGAGGAGCTGGAGGAAGAAGAGAACAAACCCTGACGATGTTTCTTTTCAGAGCCTGGAGGAGAAGGAGGAGCTGGAGCTGTTCTCCACCCGGCTGAAGGGAGATGTCAGGATGTACCGTCAACGAAACAAACAAACCCTCAGACAGCTGGAGGAGGTGATCGGAGAGAGAGACAAGGTGAGGAGGAGCAGGAGGAGGATCTGGAGGAGGAGGAGGAAGATGATGATGAGGATTGATCTTTGGTGTGTCAGGCTCTATCTTCGCGGGCGGAGCAGCAGCAGGAGGTGCGGCTCCTCCTGCAGGAGAAGGACCATTACAGGGAGCAGGTCAGAACGCTCACTGAACAATCCGATAAATTGGAGCTCCTCCTGCTGAGCTCACAGGGGCAGGAGCTACAGCTGAGAACACGCCTCCGCAGACTCAGCAGCAACACCCACCAGGTGAGGAGGAGGAGGAGGAGGAAGAGGAGGTGATGATTTTATGATGATGTAATGAGAACTCTCTCTCCCGCACAGACTGAGCAGAGTGTGAGCAGCGAGGGGGAGGAGCCCACGCAGGAGGCAGCTAAAGGTGAGAGTCATGTGACCTGTGTCATGTGACCTGTGTCATGTGACCCGTGTCATGTGACTGGTATTGTGTGACCCGTGTCATGTGACTGGTATTGTGTGACCTGTGTCATGTGACCCGTGTCATGTGACTGGTATTGTGTGACCCGTGTCATGTGACTGGTATTGTGTGACCTGTGTCATGTGACTGGTATTGTGTGACCTGTGTCATGTGACTGGTATTGTGTGACCCGTGTCATGTGACTGGTATTGTGTGACCTGTGTCACGTGACCTGTGTCATGTGACTGGTATAGTGTGACCTGTGTCATGTGACGTGTCATGTTACCCGTGTCATGTGACTGGTATTGTGTGACCTGTGTCATGTGACCCGTGTCATGTGACTGGTATTGTGTGACCCGTGTCATGTGACTGGTATTGTGTGACCTGTGTCATGTGACTTGTCATGTGACCCGTGTCATGTGACTAGTTTTGTGTGACCCGTGTCATGTGACTGGTATTGTGTGACCCGTGTCATGTGACTGGTATTGTGTGACCTGTGTCATGTGACCCGTGTCATGTGACTGGTATAGTGTGACCTGTGTCATGTGACGTGTCATGTTACCCGTGTCATGTGACTGGTATTCTGTGACCTGTGTCATGTGACCCGTGTCATGTGACTGGTATTGTGTGACCTGTGTCATGTGACTAGTTTTGTGTGACCCGTGTCATGTGACTGGTATTGTGTGACCTGTGTCATGTGACGTGTCATGTGACTCGTGTCATGTGACTCGTGTCATGTGACTGGTATTGTGACTGACCCGTGTCATGTGACCCGTGTCATGTGACTGGTATTGTGTGACCCGTGTCATGTGACGTGTCATGTGACCCGTGTCATGTGACTGGTTAGTCATGTGACTCGTGTCATGTGACTGGTATTGTGTGACCCGTGTCATGTGACTGGTATTGTGTGACCCGTGTCATGTGACTGGTATAGTGTGACCTGTGTCATGTGACGTGTCATGTTAGTCATGTGACTGGTATTGTGTGACCTGTGTCATGTGACCCGTGTCATGTGACTGGTATTGTGTGACCTGTGTCATGTGACGTGTCATGTGACTCGTGTCATGTGACTGGTATTGTGTGACCCGTGTTATGTGACGTGTCATGTTACCCGTGTCATGTGACTGGTATTGTGTGACCTGTGTCATGTGACGTGTCATGTTACCCGTGTTGACTGGTGTGACCTGTGTCATGTGACCTGGTCATGACTGGTATTGTGTGACCTGTGTCATGTGACCCGTGTCATGTGACTGGTATTGTGTGACCTGTGTCATGTGACGTGTCATGTGACTAGTTTTGTGTGACCCGTGTCATGTGACTGGTATTGTGTGACCTGTGTCATGTGACGTGTCATGTGACCCGTGTCATGTGACTCGTGTCATGTGACTGGTATTGTGTGACCCGTGTCATGTGACTGGTATTGTGTGACCCGTGTCATGTGACTGGTTAGTCATGTGACTCGTGTCATGTGACTGGTATTGTGTGACCCGTGTCATGTGACTGGTTAGTCATGTGACTCGTGTCATGTGACTGGTATTGTGTGACCCGTGTCATGTGACTAATATTGTGTGACCTGTGTCATGTGACTGGTATTGTGTGACCTGTGTCATGTGACTGGTATTGTGTGACCTGTGTCATCAGAGGTGCGCAGTGTGACACTCGGGGAGAACGAGGAGGTGCCGACGCTGCAGCAACAGGACTCTAGTGTGGGAGAAGCCAGAGAGTCTGAACAGAGGCCCAGCACAGCTGCATCATGGGTAATTGAGCTGAGTGTTTGCAACCACACCCACAAGCTGTGTCTCAACAAGATAAATTCCTGCATTAAAATACTGTATCATGACGGTCTGGATGATTTGAAGTGATCATTTATTTTCACACTAGCATTCAATTATCACGGCAAAACTATTACGCTGAAGAAAAGTACAAAAAGTTAAAATAACGAAACCTGTAATTATTACTTGTGAAGGAATATCATTCCCGTCTTACTAAACCGAGCCACGCGAACGTGAACCAGGTAAACAAATCCTTTCTGTTTCCTCTTCTGAGCGCAGCTCACGTGAAAAATGACCCTAAGATCCGTATCCGAGTCATTTGTCACGTGAGCTGCATTCAACCAATCGTTTCTGTTTCCTTGGCTGAGCCGATGCTGACCACGAGAAAATGAACAAATCTTTTTCTGAGAGGACTCGTTGCTCTCGAGTCCTTGTAAGGATTCGATCACGAACGACACATCACTACTACCTGGACTGGTCCTCCTGCAGCAGCAGGCTGTGATTGGTCCGCTGACTACGTCCTTTACGGAGTCTCACGTCTCCGTTTTCACAGCACAATACGGCCGTTATTAAAAGGAAGAACGTTGACGAGAGAACGGATCAGATTGAAGAGCTTTTGAGGGAAGAAATGCGTAAATATGAGCGCTTGTACAAGCCGTCATTGGCGGACTATGAGGACGCCGGATGGCCTCTGATTCATGGAGGGAGATCTCCACCAACGAGGGGGACAAAGTCGTGGAGGAAAATACGGGACAAATGTGTCCGTGATGAAAAGCAGCAGTGTGGATGCACGGGGCAATAAAGTCTATGATCAATAAATAAAGCAACCAGCGACTTCCACACACAAAGACGTGACTCTCTAGGTCGTCTTCAACAGAACACGTGACTCCACCTGTTGTTCTGGAGGTGAATCGCTCTGCAACACACGCAGGACTTTACAACCAGGAAGTGAAACCAGTGCGTGGACGCGTGAAGACGCAGAAACACGCGGCGGCCGTCAGTAAGAGCAGCTTGTTCTGAAATCTTATGTGGATTTGAAACATCGGTCAGATGTGATGTTATTTATTATACTATAACATTTCTATCGGTAGATAATCAGGTGAATTCTATTACTTAACGTTACATTTAAAGTGAACTCTTCCTGCTGGCGTCTCCGTCCTCGTCTCCGTCACCAATAGATTAAATCCTCGTCGGGCCGCACTGCATGCTGGGATACGCTGGGATACGCTGGGCAGCAAAGGATAGATCCGATTGTCCCCCACATCGCGTCCTGCAGGACTGCGTCGCAGCGTATGCGTCCTCAGGACACAGACACTTCTGTATACTCTCCTGTCTCCTGTCTGTCCACAGGACGAGGAGACGGACGGCTGTCTCACCTCCAGGCGACATCGTTTCTTCTACCGCAGGTCAGCGTCTTCTTCTCTCACTTTGCATTGAGCTATTGCGGCGGTTGCCATGGCGCCTGAGCCTGTTCTCGTTTCCATGGCGACAGGAAGCGAGCCGTCCGGTCGAAGCTCGCCTGTAGGGAGAACACAGCCGGTAACCATGACGACAGCAGCTCAATCGACACCGACTCCGACTGAAGAAAAGATGTTTATTTCTGTCCCCTTTTATTTGTTTTAGTCTCAACAGTTTTTACACATGAAAGTAAAAGTTACAAATTAAACATTTGTTTGTTTTAATGTTGAGGATTAAATCATTTTAGTGTTTTGTTTCTTTGTTTCTCTTCCTGGCTGAAACTTTTAACTATTAATGAGTCTTTTCTCATCAGAAAAATAAATCATAAGAGCAAAAGTGTGAGAGTGAAATAAATAAAATAAGGGAAACAAACATTTAACAGTACAAAGACAAGACAAAACAAACAAGTACACAAGACAGAAAGAAGAAGAAGAACCACAGCAGCCGTCACGCTGAGTCCACCTGATCACAGCAGGTGGTTTCACCCTGCAGGGGGCAGGTAGACCCCCAGTGGGGCTCCAGCACGGCCCTTCGCCCTGAATGAGAAAAGTGCCCCTTTCTTCATCAATATTAAAGAGTAGAAATGTCATCAATTCCCCTCAGATGTCTTTTAAGATCTGAAAACGGAAAAGTCACGAAATCCGTGATTTCAAAGCCTCGTCCAGCTGTTTACTGACGTGTGTCATGTTGAATGAAGAGAGGAGGAGGTCAATAATAGTATAGTCGATAATATCAATAAGACGGCAATATAGCAGGTATATAATATAAAATATATATATAGCATAATCAACTTATGTGCCCCCCCCGCTCAGGACCCTGCTCAGTACCAACAGAGCTTCCTCCTTCCTTGGTGATCTTCAGGAGGAGCCTCCTCGGTCTGAAGACCTCCTGCTGGGTGAAACCTCCAGCGCCCTTCTTGGTGCTGCCATGCCGAGCGAGCAAACTTCTCAACGTCGGAGAAGTTTGCTCCACCTTAACTCCTCTCTCGTTCTTGGTGGCCAGCAGGAACTCCTTCACCTGCCCGTCCCGTACCTGCTGGTGACCGTCCCACCCGAGGAGATGCCACCCCGAAGAGGACTCGGCCGCCCCTCCCCTCTTTGCCTGAGAGCCTCCCCTGCTGGCCCTCGTCTTCCTCTTCAGGTGGGGGACCTCAGGTGAAGCCCCCCCCTCCTCCTCCATATCCTCCTCGCTGTCCGATCGGAAACACCTCCCGTCATCCGATGTGGCAGACATGACGTAGTCGAACCCCTCGGACCATGTGGGTCTGTCTCCTGTGAGAGACCACATGTCTCAGCAAGGGTGACCTGCACCCTGAGGACACTTTCCTTAACGGGGACACCACCTTCCCGTGCTTCACCAGCTCCTCGAGCAGCACTTCTTCCGGGACGAACAGAGGAACGTTCGTTATCGTCACCCTGACAGCCGGCACGGCGAGCGGCAGAACGGGCATGTGCGCCCCGCAGACCATCACGCCGCTCGCGCCTTCTCCACGCCGTCCATGAAGAAGACTTCACGCTCCCGTGACCCACCAACCCCCCCACGGCCAGACCGCAGTCCTCCACGGAGCACACGACATGCCGACCGGCTACAAACAGCACAAACCAACACAGAAAGAGACAAAAGACACACGTACACGTACACACCGCAACACACACCGGAAATACACGAAATAACGGTCATTTTACAAATGAGTTCACTAGTTCTGTTTAATTTAATTATTGAAATGAAAGGTGAGAGCTACACGACACTCTGCTGAGGGACATAAGTAATGATAAAACCAGTAAGTAATGATAAAACCAGTAAGTAATGATAAAACCAGTAACTAATGATAAAACCCTAATGATAAAAACAGTAAGTAATGATAAAACAGTAACTAATGATAAAAACCAGTAAGTAATGATAAAACCAGTAAGTAATGATAAAACCAGTAAGTAATGATAAAACCAGTAAGTAATGATAAAACCAGTAAGTAATGATAAAAACAGTAAGTAATGATAAAACCAGTAAGTAATGATAAAAACAGTAAGTAATGATAAAACCAGTAAGTAATGATAAAACCAGTAAGTAATGATAAAAACAGTAACTAATTATAAAAACAGTAAGTAATGATAAAAACAGTAACTAATGATAAAAACAGTAACTAATGATAAAACCAGTAAGTAATGATAAAAACAGTAAGTAATGATAAAAACAGTAAGTAATGATAAAACCAGTAAGTAATGATAAAAACAGTAAGTAATGTAGTAAGTAATGATAAAAACAGTAACTAATGATGTAACTAATGATAAAACAGTAAGTAATTGATGATAAAACAGTAAGTAATGATAATGATAAAAACCAGTAAGTAATGATAAAACAGAAACTAATGATAAAAACAGTAACTAATGATAAAAACAGTAAGTAATGATAAAAACAGTAAGTAATGATAAAAACTAATGATAAAACAGTAAGTAATGATAAAACAGTAAGTAATGATAAAAACAGTAAGTAATGATAAAAACAGTAACTAATGATAAAAACAGTAACTAATGATAAAAACAGTAAGTAATGATAAAAACTAATTATAAAAACAGTAGTAATGATAAAAACAGTAACTAATGATAAAAACAGTAACTAATGATAAAAACAGTAACTAATGATAAAAACAGTAACTAATGATAAAAACAGTAACTAATGATAAAAACAGTAACTAATGATAAAAACAGTAACTAATGATAAAAACAGTAAGTAATGATAAAAACAGTGATGATAAAAACAGTAACTAATGATAAAAACAGTAAGTAATGATAAAAACAGTAACTAATGATAAAAACAGTAACTAATGATAAAAACAGTAACTAATGATAAAAACAGTAACTAATGATAAAAACAGTAACTAATGTGATAAAAAAGTAACTAATGATAAAACCAGTAAGTAATGATAAAAACAGTAAGTAATGATAAAAACAGTAACTAATGATAAAACAGTAAAAAAGTAATGATAAAACCAGTAATGATAAAAACAGTAAGTAATGATAAAAACAGTAAAGTAATGATAAAACAGTAACTAATGATAAAAACAGTAACTAATGATAAAAACAGTAACTAATGATAAAAACAGTAAGTAATGATAAAAACAGTAAGTAATGATAAAAACAGTAACTAATGATAAAAACAGTAAGTAATGATAAAAACAGTAACTAATGATAAAAACAGTAACTAATGATAAAAACAGTAACTATTGATAAAAACAGTAAGTAATGATAAAAACAGTAATGATAAAAACAGTAACTAATACAGTAACTAATGATAAAAACAGTAGTAATGATGATAAAACCAGTAAGTAATGATAAAAACAGTAAGTAATGATAAAAACAGTAAGTAATGATAAAAACAGTAAGTAATGATAAAAACAGTAAGTAATGATAAAAACAGTAAGTAATGATAAAAACAGTAACTAATGATAAAAACAGTAAGTAATGATAAAAACAGTAAGTAATGATAAAAACAGTAAGTAATGATAAAACCAGTAAGTAATGATAAAAACAGTAACTAATGATAGTAAGTAATGATAAAACCAGTAAGTAATGATAAAAACAGTAAAGTAATGTAATAGATAAAAACAGTAAGTAATGATAAAAACATATGAAAATGATAAAAACAGTAAGTAATGATAAAAACAGTAACTAATGATAAAAACAGTAACTAATGATAAAAACAGTAAGTAATGATAAAAACAGTAACTAATGATAAAAACAGTAACTAATGATAAAAACAGTAAGTAATGATAAAAACAGTAAGTAATGATAAAAACAGTAAGTAATGATAAAAACAGTAAGTAATAATAAAAACAGTAAGTAATGATAAAAACAGTAAGTAATGATAAAAAAGTAACTAATGATAAGTAATGATAAAAACAGTAAGTAATGATAAAAACAGTAAGTAATAATAAAAACAGTAAGTAATGATAAAAACAGTAAGTAATGATAAAGTCCAATATGGCCTTGTTTGGTCAGTTATTTACTCAATTAGATAAATTGAGTTAGTTTGAACAAAACTATAAAATAAACATATAAATTGAAAATACCACCCTGTGTTTTTTAGTTATTTATTCCTTAATATTATTTTTAATTGTCGTAAATAATTTGTGCCCTTTTATTTTGGTTTGGGTGTCGAGGGGGTCCTCCCAGTAAACACTGGTTTCCACATGTTGACGAATATGGGTCAACTTTTACAGCTCAGCTCGTTTCTCCACGGAGGGAGCTGCTGTCCTGTATGTGAGGACCGGTTCAGATCCACCCGGATCCCGTTCCGCGTGTTCACTGTGTTCCGTTCAATAAAGTTATTTTGAACCTCCACTGTAGCATTTCTGAAGGGACAGTTCTTTAAAGTGAGTAAACCATCATTTGTGGTATTTACGATTTTCTGTGAGGCCCACGAACGTCGCGCGGGCTCGTTGCCATGACGACAAAAAGACGCGCAGCGGCCATACCGACGCACAACGCAGTGTTTTATCTTTTAATTACGGATATTTAACGGAAATAAGCCGAACCGGAAACGGTTGCCACTGAACAGAACCGACCGGTGGTGTTGCTGCTAAAGCTCGTGACTCGCCTGCGTTTGTGTCCTGTAGGTTCAGCTCTCTGATGCCTGGAGACAGAGACACAAGGACAACTTGTCTGTCTGCTGTGGACAGTAGGACACGCTGCAGCACGGCCAGCAGGTGGACAGGCAGAGAGGAGACAGACGGACAGAGAGACAGAGAGGACACACACGGTTTACCCTGTTCCACCTGTCTGTCTCTCAGGTGGTTGTGTCCTCCCTGCAGCAGGAGGCAGCGTGATGAAGAAGATGAAGATGATGTGTGCAGACTTCCTGACTCTGTGGGTTCGTGCCTTTCTATTGTGTGTTGTCTCCTTGCTGATGTGAGATCCTGGAGCTCTTCATGACAACGGACACGAAAGACGGTGGATCACGTGCCTCATTTCAAATCTACAGAGCACAAAATACTTTATTATCATCACATGTCATTTATCTGACGCTTTTATCCAAAGCGACTTACAATAAGAACATTTCAACCAGAAGGAAACAAACTCAGAAGAACAAGAAACAAGAAAGTGTGATTTCCTCAAATAAGCCGATGTACAACTTGCTGTAGATAAGAACCATTATAAGTCCAATGTAAGTGCTGCAGTTAGTTAGTGTGTTAGTGGAGGTAGAGTCTGAAGAGGTGTGTCTTTAGTCTGAAGATGTGAAGGCTCTCTGTGGTCCTGATGTCTTCAGAGACCTCCTTCCACCATTTAGGAGCAGGACAGCAAAGAGTGGAGATCTAGTGGAGTGTTTTGCTCTCAGTGAGGAGGAACAAGCAGTTTATCACATGCAGAGCGGAGAGTGCGGGTCGGGATGTCGGGTTGGACCAGGTCCTGGATGTGAGCTGGACCCCATCCATTCACAGCATGGTACGTGAGCACCATGTTTAGAACTGGATGAGCCACCGGTACCAGTGAAGAGAGCGGAGGAGTGGAGGAGTGAGGGAGAACTTAGGAAGGTTAAAGACCAGTGGAGCTGCTGCATTCTGGATGAGCTGCAGAGGTGGAATGGTGGTAGCAGGAGACCTGCAGGAGAGAGTTACAGTAGTCCAGGAGGGAGATGACAAGAGCCTGAATCAGTACCTTCTGAGTGAGAAGAGGACGTGTTCTCCTGATGTTGTAGAGCGAGTATCTACAGGATGGTGTTGTCAGTGATGTTGGAGTCAGGGAGAGTCGGCTGTCGACGTCACGCCGAGGTTCCTGCAGTCAAAGTGGACGTTAACACGGAGTCTCAAAGTTAACAGTCAGGTCCTTCTTTTCCCAGAAGGAGAAGTAGTTCAGATGGTGGGCGGATCCACTGAGAGATGTCAGTCAGACAGGCAGAGATCCGAGTGAGGGAAGGAGAGGATCAGTTGGTGTCATCAGCATCGCTGTGGTAGGAGAAGCCATGCGAGCGAATGACAGCGCAGAGAGAGTTGGTGTAGAACGAGAAGAGGAGGGGACCCAGGACGGAACCCTGAGGAACTCCAGTAGTAAGAGGACAAGGTTCCCACACAGATCCTCTCCAGGTTACCCGGTAGGTGCGTCCGTCGAGGTGGGACGAGAGAAAGGAGAGAGCAGAGCCTGAGACACCTAGTTCCTGAAGGGAGGAGACAAGGATCTGCTGGTTGACCGTGTCAAATGCAGCAGAGACGTCCAGAAGGACGAGGACAGAGGAGAGAGAGGAGCTCTAGCAGTGTGGAGTTGCTCTGTTTCTGTGGAACGGCCTTGAAAGCTGACTGGTGGGGGTCAAGGAGGTTGTTACGGTGGAGATAGGAGGAGAGTTGGTTAAAGATCACACGTTCAAGGGTTTTGGACAGAAAGGGAAGAAGAGAGACCGTCTGTAGTTGTGTTCTTCAGAAGGGTTGAGGGTGGGTTTCTTCAGGAGAGGGTTAACACTTCTCCTTCAGAGAAAACAGCCAGATAACAGAGCGTTGTTGATGAGACAGGTGAGGAAAGGAAGAAGGTCTGGAGCGATAGATTGTAGAAGATGTGATGGAATGGGATCAAGAGGGCAGGTGGTGGACGGGCAGAGGTTACTAGGATAAGAACTTGGTTAGGAGAGAGGGGGTGAAGGAGGGAAGTGAGGGCGATAGAGGTGAAGCCAGCGGGTTTGAGAAGGAGGAGCGTATGTCAGCTATTTTCTTGGTAACAAAGTCTCCTGGAAGAAGGGAGGAGGGTGAAGGAGGACTAGGGGGTTGGAGAAGATAGAAAAGAGTTTTTTGGGGTCAGAAATTAAGATTGGATTCTGGATTGGTAGAAAAAGCTTTTGGCAGCAGAGACAGAAGCAGAAGAAGAGGAGAGAAGAGATTGAAACACCAGAGAGTCCAGAGAGGAGGACAGAGGAGAGAGGAGAGTCTCTGCAGCAGCGTCAGATGAGTGAGAAGGAGTCTGTAGAAGGGAGAGCTGATAGAACAGAGGAGGAGGAGGAGGAGAGAGGAGGAGAGAGGAGGAGGGAGGAGGAGGAGAGGAGAGGAGGAGAGGAGGAGAGAGGGGAGAGAGA
>BMAF01000006.1:20000-72500 GCA_014132575.2 Gasterosteus nipponicus
AATACACACTGATGTAATACACACTGATGTAATACACACTGATGTAATACACCTGATGTAATACACACTGATGTAATACACCTGATGTAATACACCTGATGTAATACACCTGATGTAATACACACTGATGTAATACACCTAATGTAATACACACTGATGTAATACACCTGATGTAATACACCTAATGTAATACACACTGCTGTATACACACTGATGTAATACACCTGAAATACACCTGATGTAATACACCTAATGTAGTATACACACCTGATGTAATACACACACCGATGTAATACACCTGATGTAATACACCTAATGTAGTATACACACTGATGTAATACACCTGATGTAGTATACGGATGTCTACACCTGATGTAATACCTGGATAACACCTGATGTAGTATACACACTGGTATAATACACCCGAGGAGGTCCCTTGGAGCTGTCTGGTGGTTCTGGTTCTTACCTTACCGGATCTCTCAGGTGTGTGACTCTCAGGTGAGGACCGCAGTTGAGGAGCTGCTGGCCTCTCTGAAGGACCTGGACCTCAGGTTGAACCTTCTCATGGAACGGAATGAGCAACTGGACCTCCTTAGCAAGCAGGTAGGCTCAGTTCCTCAGGTCCATTGAGCAGATGTTCCTTTAGACGGAACACAGAATAATGTGTGTTTGTGTTCAGGAGGTGCATGTTCTCTGGGAGGAGGTGCAGGAGAAGTTGAAGATGAAGAAGATGAGAATTATGGACCTAAACCACAAACTGACTGAATGTGAGACTCAACGAGTAGCAGAGGTGTACAGCTATATATATATATATATATATATATATATATATATACATATATATATATATATATATATGTACATATATATATATATATATGTATATATATATATATATATATATATATATATATATATATATATGTACATATATACATATATATGTACACACACACACACACACATTTTGCCCTGCAGGTCAGAGTCCTGCTCGTCAAGAACGTCCACCTGTTGGAGAACATCAGCTTCCTGCCTCCACCTGACGTCTTCAGGCTGATCCATACCAAAGCCACGGTAACACCCTCACCTCTGACCCCTGACCCCTATATCTGAGTCCTGACCTCTGACCCCTCTCCGTGTCTCAGATGTTGAATCTTTCCCTCCTGATGAACCGTCGCTGTGCTGCTCGTCTAACGCTGCTCCTCCTGGAGGAGAACCTGCAGCAGGAGGAGCAGCTCCGTCTGCAGTGGGAGGAGCTTCTGAGCTGCTGGAGGAGGAGCAGGGCCACGGGGGTCCTTGATCGATATTGGTGAGCTGGGGGGAATACGTCAGAACGACTTGTAAGAACTGGTTCAGGACCAGCGGTTCTTGTGTTGTAGGACTCTCTGCAGCAGTGATGAGGAGCAGCCGCTGGTCTCAGGTCAGCTGGTAGAACAACGCGAGGAAACCATCCATCACATCTGGTAACAAAATCAGTCCATGACAACGATCAGGCAGACAGCATCCTCCTCAGAGGTCCAATCAACGTCTCCGTTTCAGCTCGCTGGTCCCGCCCTCCTGCTCCACTACTTTGGCCTCTGATTGGTTCAACCAGCTGACAGTCATCAATCAACAGATCGGTAACTTGACCTGAGAGAGAAATATTCAGGAAAATTGTTACTGTGTTAAACCTTTATATCATGTTGTGTGTCTGTGTGTGTGTGTTTTAGATGATCTCCACTCTGAGGTTCTTCATCAGCTGCGTTGTCGTTCTCATCACAGGTGGAGTGAACACCTCGCTCGGGTGGAGCTCTGTGAGGTGAAATCAATTCACTGATGTTTCATTGATATTTGTGTTAGTTTGGGCAGGAAACTCCTTTGCTCATTCTCATTATTGATTATCGGTTTCTGCAGAAGGAGCTCTCAGCTCTGCAGCTCTCCGACGTCGAGATGAATGATGTCATCGGCTCTCAGCTCCTCGCTGTGATTGGACAAGGCCAGAGTCAGGACGAGCAGCGATTGGCTGCTGTGGATGTCAGTCACACAAAGTTCACGTAGTGACATCACGTGTGACCTCATCTATCTGTCTGACTCCGTCCACCTGTCTGTCTGCAGAGGTGTCGTGATGCTGTGGCCCGTCGTGCTCTCCACCTCAGCACGTGTGTGTTCACTGTGATGAGAGGAGCAGCGTTGCTATGGGAGACGCACAGCCGGAGGCTTGAGAGGAGACGGGTGCGAGTGGAGCAACGCATACAGCAGCAACACACACAGGTGAATGTCACACACACACACACAAACACACACGCACACACACACACACACACACACACACACACAGGTCTGAGAGTCCGTCAGCAGGAGGGAGTCTCTCCCACAATGCTTTGCGGTTCTTTGTCAGGGGGAGAAGGTGCACCTGTGTGAACAGGTGAGCAGTGAGGAGGCTCTGGACGAAACCATCGGCTACCTGGAGGACGTCAAACACAGGTAACCCCGTGATAGAGCTAATGCTAAGGTAGCATCACTACAAAGGAGTGATGCCAGTCAGGACATTAATGGAGTTTGTCGGTCTGTGTGTGTGTGTGTGTGTGTGTGTGTGTGTCCAGCAGCATGGGCTGTGTTTCTGATCAGGTGGAGGTGTTGGAACGTCTCCCCTTTGTCCTCCTGGAGGAGCTCCTCTCCTACAGCAGCAGCCTGAGCTCCTTCTTCCACCTGGACCACACCTACAAACCGGTAACCACAGCAACCACCACTCAGACACGCCCACCCACTGGTAACCGTTACAATGACCAACACAGCATACTCACACACATTGGGTGAGGCCAGGTCATGTGACACTTCAGGTAGTGGTTTACAGGTGTAACAGTACATTGTTCTTCCTCCTCAGAGTCCAGAAGAACTCCAGAACCTCCACCCGAACCTCCACTCATTCTCCACCCAAATGGGTCAGTGTGAAGCTCAAATGAAGAAACCAGAAAAGAAGATGGAAGCGTCAGGCCCCACCCACCTCTCTCCTGATTGGCTGACCGAGGTGCCGATCAAAGACAAACAAAACACAACACACCAAATCTCCCATTGCGATTCCTCATAAGGAACATCTGTGTGTGTGTGTGTGTGTGTGTGTGTGTATGTACGTGTGTATGTGTATGTATGTATGTATGTATGTGTATGTGTATGTTTGTGCGTGTGTGTGTATGTATGTACGTGTGTATGTGTATGTATGTATGTATGTTTGTACGTGTGTGTGTGTGTATGTATATGTATGTTTGTACGTGTGTATGTGTATGTATGTATGTATGTTTATGTATGTATGTGTGTATGTATGTATACGTATGTGTGTATGTATGTATACGTATGTGTGTGTATGTAATCACGTGTGTATATGTATGTATGTATGTATGTTTATATATTGTATGTGTGTATGTATACGTGTGTGTATGTATGTATGTATGTATGTATGTTTGTACGTGTGTGTGTGTGTGTATGTACGTGTGTATGTGTATGTTTATGCGTGTTTGTGTGTGTATGTATGTATGTATGTTTATGCCGTGTGTATGTATGTATGTATGTTTATGCGTGTGTGTGCATTATTATGTATGTATGTATATGTTTATATGTGTATGTGTATGTATGTATGTTTACGTGTGTGTGTGTGTATGTATATGTGTGTATGTATGTATGTATTTTTACGTGTGTGTATGTAAACGTGTATGTGTATGTATGTATGTTGTACGTGTATGTGTATGTATGTATGTATGTTTGTGCGTGTGTGTGTATGTATGTACGTGTGTATGTGTATGTATGTATGTATGTTTGTACGTGTGTGTGTGTATGTATACGTGTGTATGTGTATGTATGTATGTATGTTTGTACGTGTGTGTGTGTATGTACGTGTGTATGTGTATGTATGTATGTTTATGTGTGTGTGTGTGTATGTATGTGTGTATGTGTATGTATGTTTATATGTGTTTATATTTATGTGTATGTATGTATATATGTTTATCGTGTGTGTGTGTACGTGTGTGTATATGTATGTATGTATGTGTTTTATGCGTGTGTGTGTATGTGTATGTGTATGTGCGTGTGTATGTATGTATGTATGTTTATATGTGTGTGTGTGTATATACGATGTATGTGTATGTATGTTATGTACGTGTGTATGTGTATGTATGTATGTATGTACGTGTGTGTGTGTATGTACGTGTGTATGTGTATGTATGTATGTATGTTTGTACGTGTGTGTGTGTGTATGTATGTATGTGTGTGTGTATGTACGTGTGTATGTGTATGTATGTATGTATGTATGTATGTTTGTACGTGTGTATGTTATGTACGTGTGTGTGTATGTATGTATGTATGTTTTGTATGTATGTATGTGTGTATTTATGCGTGTGTATGTATGTATGTATGTTTGTATACGTGTGTGTGTATGTATGTGTGTATGTATGTATGTATGTTTGTACGTGTGTGTGTGTGTAGGCAGGATCCTCTCTGCAGGCTCTTAGCGACATGAGCAGTGATGTCATGTTTACGTCGTCCAGGGGTGTGGCCTATACTGGTCCCGCCTTCAGATGCACTGCCCCCGACCTGCCCGACCACCTGCAGCTGGAAATGCACCTGAGCCCATTTCCTGTGGAGCTGCTCACAGAGACGCTGAGCAGGTACACTCACACATACACTGATGTGTTTTGTATGTATGTTAGTTTCAGTGAACATCCCATTATGATTCAATGCAAAGGTATCAAACACGCATTATTACTTTGCAGTTAAACATTTATTCCAACAGTTTAACATAATAAGGACATCTTATTCAAACAATTCAGTATATCAATGAATATACATAAATATATGCATACCATACCATACCTATCATAAATATCCAATATAAATATCATATAATAAATATATTTAAGCAATAAGGTTCGAGAGGCTGTACTTTGTCGTTAGTGACGCGCAGAGGACGGAGTGTGGACTAGTGATGTGTCGTTCGTGATCGAATCCTTACAAGGACTCGAGAGCAACGAGTCCTCTCAGAAAAAGATTTGTTCATTTTCTCGTGGTCAGCATCGTCTCAGCCAAGGAAACAGAAACGATTGGTTGAATGCAGCTCACGTGACAAATGACTCGGATACGGATCTTAGGGTCATTTTTCACGTGAGCTGCGCTCAGAAGAGGAAACAGAAAGGATTTGTTTACCTGGTTCACGTTCGCGTGGCTCGGTTTAGTAAGACGGGAATGATATTCCTTCACAAGTAATAATTACAGGTTTCGTTATTTTAACTTTTTGTACTTTTCTTCAGCGTAATAGTTTTGCCGTGATAATTGAATGCTAGTGTGAAAATAAATGATCACTTCAAATCATCCAGACCGTCATGATACAGTATTTTAATGCAGGAATTTATCTCCCCCCCCCCGAAATGAACGAATGACTCGAAAAAATATTTGTTCGTTTTACTGACTGAGATTCAAAGAACCGAGTCGGTAAAATGATCATTAGTGTGGCGTGATACGGAACGCTCGGGTCAATGTGAACACCAACTGTACATTATCGCTCAGTAACGTGCCCGTGACTCACTCTCCACCCGTCACAATGTACCTGTGGTAGAATGTCTACATGTTGAGATGAACCTATGAAGCTGGCGTGTTGAGGAAAGACCCACTAAACTTCACACAGTGGATTCTATTTTGGATCAAATGTGCCTGTTTTCATCCACGTCCTGGTTGTGTGTCCTCGCCGCAGTCCTATGTGCGTCGCACCCGGGCAGCCATGTTAACGTTAACACGGTGACGTCATACGCGCGGTTTATGGTGTTAGCGCGTAGCTAACTAGCTAGCTAAAGATCCCGGTGTAGAAGTCTCTACAGAAGCACCGTACGCTTCCCCTTCGCGCAGGTCCGTTGTCTGATCGGGAGGTCAGGCCGATCTGGGTACAGCTGTTTCACCGCAAAAGTTCTTCTGTGAAACGTCTCTTTGAGGAGAGAATGTACCGAGGTAGCGTTTGGTCTTGTTGGACGGACACTGCTCGCCATTGTCATGTTACTAAATGGCCGCGTCGCGAGACTCGACCTGACAGAGCACAGTGGAGGGCGAATGGCACGTGTACACAATGAGCAACGTAAAGGTTGTACAATACATTCAACTCATACGACAGAAATGATCAAAATATTGCGAGTAGTAAGCCAGGTGTACAGCAGGACCACCATCACATAGAACCACCATCAGATAGAACCACCGTCACATAGAACCACCGTCACATAGAACCACCATCAGATAGAACCACCGTCAGATAGAACCACCGTCACATAGAACCACCGTCAGATAGAACCACCATCTGATAGAACCACCGTCAGATAGAACCACCGTCAGATAGAACCACCGTCAGATAGAACCATCATCAGATAGAACCACCATCACATAGAACCACCGTCAGATAGAACCACCATCCACAGAAGCCTGTGGGGAGGGAGAGCACAGAGACTTTAGGAGAGGGTAATGTTGGTTTATGATGACAGTAATATGATTAATATCTAAAATAATAATAATGATGATGATGATGCAGCAGCAGGTGTCAGCAGGGCCACGGTAGGTGTCAGGACCAGGGTCCAGAAGGAACCACGATCTACGGAGACCTGATAGGGGAGAAAGCACAAAAAACTCCCGGAAAGAAGCTGAATTAGTGATGTGCATTAATAAAACGTGGATTATTGTAGAACGAGAGCGTGAGAGAGGAGCTCGGTGTGTCCTAAGAATTCCCCGGCAGTCTAAGCCTACAGCAGCTTAACTAAGGGCTGGTCCGGACTAACCTGAGCCAGCCCTAACTATAGGCACAATCAAAGAGGAACGTTTTAAGTTTTACTTTAAAAGAGCTGACCGAATCTGCCCCCGGACTGAAAGTGGAACCTGGTTCCACAAAAGAGGAGCTTGATAACTGAAGGCTCTGGCCCCCAGCCTACCTTTTTAAAACCATAGGAACAACAAGTAACCAGCATCTATGGAGCGCAGCTGCCTTGTAGGGCAATAAGGTGTTACAAGCTCTTTAAGATACGACGGTGCCTCACCAGCAAGTGTCTTGTAGGTGAGGAGAAGTACCTTAAAATCTATTCTTGATTTAACAGGGAGCCAGTGCAGAGAAGTTAATACAGGAGTGATATGATCCCTTTTCTTAGTTCTTGACTCAAGGAGGAGCTGAATATTTTAATAGTTGAACAGTTTTAATAGCTGAGGCAGCATTCCAACAATAAGCCCTCAGCTTCGCTGGCCACACTCGATAAGTATGTTAAAACACTTATATGCATGTCCATATGTTTCCATGGTGAGAGAAACCACCGTCCAAAATGTTTCCTGGATGTAGTAGTATTTGGGTCAATGAGGGACTCGGACTCAGTTCATGAGACACTGCTGGTGGGAAAAAACTGTTGGTGTGTCTTAGTCTTGATGGACTTCAGCCTCCTGCCAGATGGAAGGGGCACAAACAGGTTTTGTCCGGGGTGAGAGGGGTCGGCCACCATCTTTTTAGCTGCTCACTGCAGGGACGGCAGATTGCAGCCGATCAGCCTCTCTGCAGAGCGGAGGACACGCTGCAGCCTGCCCTTGTCCTTGGCTGTGGCTGCAGCGTACCAGACGCTGATGGAGGAGCAGAGGATGGACTCCATGATGGCCGTGTAGAAGTGGACCATCATCGTCTTTGGCAGGTTGAATTTCTTCAGCTGCCTCAGGAAGAACAACCTCTGCTGAGCCTTCTTGGTGATGGAGCTGATGTTCAGCTCCCACTTGAGGTCCTGGGTGATGATGGAACCCAGGAACGGAAGGAATCCACAATAGTGACGGGGAGTCACACAGGGTGATGGGGGAGGGTGGGGCTCTGTTTCGCCGGAAATCCACAACCATCTCCACTGTCTTTAGCGTTGAGCTCCATGTTGTTCTGGCTGCACCAGGACACCAGATGGTCAGACTCCCACCTGTAGGCGGACTCATCCCCACCAGAGATCAGTCCAATGAGGGTGGTGTCATCTGCAAACTTCAGGAGCTTGACGGACTGGTGGCTGGAGGTGCAGCTGTTGGTGTACAGGGAGAAGAGCAGAGGGGAAAGAACGCAGCCTTGGGGGGAACCGGTGCTGATGGTCCGAGAGGCTGAGACATGTTTCCCCAGCTTCACCTGCTGCTTCCTGTCAGACAGGAAGTCTGTGATCCACTTGCAGGTGGAGTCGGGCACGTGCAGCTGGGAGAGTTTGTTCTGCAGCAGAGACGGGATGATGGTGTTGAAGGCAGAGCTGAAGTCCACAAACAGGATCCTGGCGTAGGTTCCTGGGGAGTCCAGATGCTGGAGGATGTAGTGGAGGGCCATGTTGACAGCATCGTCCACAGACCTGTTGGCTCTGTAGGTGAACTGCAGGGGGTCCAGGAGGGGGGAGGGGCCAGGCGCTTAAAGGACTTCATGTCGACAGAGGTCAGGGCGCGAGCCTGTACTCATTAAGTACGGGGATGATGGTGGAGGCCATGAAGTATGCTGGCACATGCAGGTCTTCGGTGAGCTGTTAAGATGTTGGTAAACACCGGAGACAACTGATCATCTGACCTTTGTCTCTGCTTGGATTTACCTGTAGAACCAGGACATTGTTTCTGGATCACCTGGAGCAGCATGTCAAAGACGTCCTCTCCTCTGCCGTCACCACGGTGAAGGAGAGGAGGAAGGCGGCTTATTGGGGCCGAGAGCTTCAACTGAAGCAGCTGAAGATCCAACACACACAAAAACAGATGTACACACCACGCCTAGGTAACACACACACACTTATCACACATGGGACAACACCTGGTCCAAGTTCTTACCAACAGGCAAAGTGTGTGTGTGTGTGTGTGTTAGCTGAGCTGCAGCTCCACACTCGTCTGGTGAAGTCTCACAGTGAGGAGGTGTCTAATGTGTTGACGTCCCTCCGGGTGGAGCACCAGGAGCACCAGGCCTTTCTCAGCGAGCGCAAACAGGAAGTCATCCTGAATCTGTCCCACGTGGAGGCCGAAGCTCAGAGGGCCAACAGCAGCACGCGGTAAAAAAAAAGCAATTTGTGTGTGTGTGTGTGTACCTGCTCACTGTGTGTGTGTGTGTGTACCTGCTCACTGTGTGTGTGTGTACCTGCTCACTGTGTGTGTGTGTGTGTGTGTGTGTGTGCAGGCTGCATGCTTTGAGCTCCACCCTCAAGGGCTGTCTGGATCAACATATCAAAGACACCCAGCACCTTCAGACTACCTTCAGGCAGAACGTCATTGTCCAACTGGATCGGGTCAAAACCAGAACTGCACAGCTACTCAGCACTTTCAGGTAACAAAGTTTACGTTTACACGTTTCTTTTAGCTGAGGCTTTTATCCAAAGCAACTTAAGCGCATTCAACCAAGAGAGAACTCACCAGAACAACAAGAATCAAGACATTTCTTTCTTCAAGTAAGAATCCATTGTGAGTGCTACTAAAGTGCTACCTGGTCCAGGTATAGTAAATGGTAAATGGACTGTACTTGTATAGCGCTTTTCTAGTCTTCCGACCACTCAAAGCGCTTTAACACTACATGACATCATTCACCCATTCATACACTGATGACAGGAGAACCACACACAGTGACACCTGACCATCAGTCACTAACATTCATACACTGTAGTCGCAGCTACAGGAGCAATGTTGGGTTAAGTGTCTTGCCCAAGGACACATGGACATGCGGGTTAGCAGAGCCTGGGATCGAACCGACAACCCTCTGATTGGAGGACGACCTGCTCCCCACTCACCCACAGTCGCCCGTCAGTAGAGGTGTGGATAGATAACAGAGGTAATTGTAGCTCAGACATAAAGAGATGTTTCTCTTCCTGCAGGCTGTTCAGAGAAGGAGGAGACTTTGCTCCTGAGGAGCTGAACTCCTTCCAGAAGAAGCTGAAGGAGGAGACCAGACGGATCAGAGTGACCGAAGAATCCATCTACTCTGAGCTGGAGGAGTTTGAGTCCCACAATCTAAAGCAGGTGTGACCTTTGACCTTGTTTACATGTCCATTATGAACCCGGTGACCCCTTTAGTCATGAGCTCTTTGTTCCAGCTGAAGGAGACTTCTGAAGGTCTAGAGGAGAAACTCTACTCCATGAGGTCTGAGCTGGACTTCATAGAGCAAATCCAGGACACGATGAGGAAAACACGAGTCCAGATGAAGGCTGAGGTACCTGTCCTTCTGTCCTATGTCTCTCTGCTGTTTGACTCCCTGTCTGTCTCTCTGCTGTCTGTCTGATTATTTCACTGTCCTTCTTTGTATCAGGCAGCCAGCAGTAAACAGCAGCAGATCATCATCAGCAGCAAGTTGGAGGATCTGAGGAAGATGATGGAGAACACACAGGTACATGGGTACAGGTACAGATAAATACATGTCTCTCTCTCTCTCTTTCCGGTGAGTAACATGAGAGGTGAGAGGTGTTGGTTCTAGTGGCAGAGTTTTTGAATCGGCTTCGAGCTTTTGAGAATAATCTAGTGTGCTGACCAGGTGAGTTTCACAAACTGACCTTTGGTGGCGGAAGGGCGTCCTCCGAGAGCTGCAGAGGTTTAGGAAGTTTGCCGGTGGAATAAAAACGGTTAATCTGCGATGTAAAGATCCCAAGCTGAGACACGTCCAGTCTCTGAGGCGGCAGGTGTTCATGTTCCTGGACTCACCTGCTCAGAGCCTGGACGTCTCCTTCAGGGTAAAGCACGGCGACAGTGCCTACATGGTGAACACCAGCTCCGGGCAGCTCAGGAGAAGTGGGGCACAAACAGTTTGGGTGTCCGCAAAGGAAGCAGGCCGGCTGCTGACGGCAGGGAGGGCGCGGCACCCGCGGCCAACGCGCGGCGGACGAACCTTTGGCGGCTGAAGGGGCAGCGGCAGATCGCAGATTTGCAATTGAAGTGCAGGGGGTCTCCAATAGCCAGGTGTGTGGAGACGGCATGGACTATGAGTCTGAAGCCTAGTTTATGCTTCTGCGTTTTCAGAGCGTCGCAGACGCAAGAGTCCCTTGCGTGTCTTTTCACACCTCCTTGCGTCCTTGCGTGCGTCGACGCAAGCCTCCCGCAGCGCACAAGGCTGTGATTGGTCTGCTAACTAAAGGAAGAATGTTTACGAGAGAACGGATCAGATTGAAGAGCTTTTGTGGGAAGAAATGCGTAAATATGAGCGCTTGTACAAGCCGTCATTGGCGGACTATCAGGACGCCGGATGGCCTCTGATTCATGGAGGGAGATCTCCACAAACGAGGGAACAAAGTCGTGGAGGAAAATACGGGACAAATGTGTCCCTGTAATGTAATGTAATGTGACGATGGGTTTGTATCGGTTTCTGTGCCTGAAAGAGTTGTTTTTATTTGATTTATTTTTCTTTTCACAAAGCTGAACCGAGACCATGACTGTTTTTGTGTCACTCTGCTAAGGGAGCAATGAACGGATTTTGAAAACTTAAAAAAGTTCTCTCTCTTTGTCTCGGTCGGTCTGCAGGTGTCTACAGATCAGGTGTGTTCCCTTCTGTCGGCAGTTAACGAAGAATTTAGGAAACGCTGTCGGTACTTGGATTTTCCATTGGTAGGTTACCCCCCGTTTACTCCTGTAACTATCCTTTATCTGTCCGGACTACCTTCAATCTACCACCACTACATCCTGTAACTATCCTTTATCTGTCCGGACTACCTTCAATCTACCTCCACTGTAACATATCCTTTATCTGTCGGACTACCTTCAATCCTTTAACTATCCTTTATCTGTCCGGACTACCTTCAATCTACCACCACTACATCCTGTAACTATCCTTTATCTGTCCGGACTACCTTCAATCTACCTCCACTACATCCTGTAACTATCCTTTATCTGTCCGGACTACCTTTAATCTACCTCCACTACATCCTGTAACTATCCTTTATCTGTCCGGACTACCTTCAATCTACCTCCACTACATCCTGTAACTATCCTTTATCTGTCCGACTACCTTCAATCTACCACCACTACATCCTGTAACTATCCTTTATCTGTCCGGATCTACCACCACTACATCCTGTAACTATTACTCTTCAATCTACCTCCACTACATCCTGTAACTATCCTTTATCTGTCCGGACTACCTTCAATCTACCACCACTACATCCTGTAACTATCCTTTATCTGTCCGGACTACCTTCAATCTACCACCACTACATCCTGTAACTATCCTTTATCTGTCCGGACTACCTTCAATCTACCACCACTACATCCTGTAACTATCCTTTATCTGTCCGGACTACCTTTAATCTACCACCACTACATCCTGTAACTATCCTTTATCTGTCCGGACTACCTTCAATCTACCACCACTACATCCTGTATCCTTTATCTGTCCGACTACCTTTTATCTGTTTATCGACTACCTTTAATCTACCACCACTACATCCTGTAACTATCCTTTATCTGTCCGGACTACCTTCAATCTACCACCACTACATCCTGTAACTATCCTGTAACTATTTATCTGTCCGACTACCTTTAATCTACCACCACTACATCCTGTATCCTTATCTACTACCTTCAATCTTACATCTGACTACCTTCAATCTACCACCACTACATCCTGTAACTATCCTTTATCTGTCCGACTACCTTCAATCTACCACCACTACATCCTGTAACTATCCTTTATCTGTCCGGACTACCTTTAATCTACCACCACTACATCCTGTAACTATCCTTTATCTGTCCGGACTACCTTCAATCTACCTCCACTACATCCTGTAAATCCTTTATCTGTCCGACTACCTTCAATCTACCACCACTACATCCTGTAACTATCCTTTATCTGTCCGGACTACCTTCAATCTACCACCACTACATCCTGTAACTATCCTTTATCTGTCCGGACTACCTTCAATCTACCACCACTACATCCTGTAACTATCCTTTAATCTACCCGAAATATCTTTTATTGACCCAGATTACCTTCTACCTACCTGTCTGTAACTGTCCACCGGTTTTTCTGGTGACCTGACTACCTAGAGTCGATCTGGATCTGGATATCTTCTACTGTGTTATTGACCATGTGTATTATGTGTTTTGTGTGCATTATTTGTGTCTTTAGGTCTCCTCCCTCTCTGTCCTCTCTGTCCATGAATCCGGGCAGCAGGTCCAGTCCAATTCACCTCCTGGTTTACTGCAGAGGAGGAGGACCCGTGAGGACCTTCTCCAGGACCCTTTAGTGGAGGTCATCAGGTCCCTGAACAGGTGCATACTTAGTAGTACTGCAGGTGGTACTGTAATTCGTACTACAGGTGGTACAGCAGTTTGTACGACAGGTAGTTCTGGTTCTGTTTGAGGTACCCAGTGATGAAGTACTTCTGATCCACCAGGTCCTGTGAGATCCAGAATGCTGCAGCAGCAGAAAGAGAAGAGAGAGGAGAATCACCAGCTGGTCATAATTTACACATTTATTCATAGTCATGTTCTGATCAGATATATAATACATCACGATAGTATTTGATCAGATATTAACTATTATTATTGTTAATAAGTCATTGTGTCCTGCATTCTGCAGGTCAGAGTCCGGTCCAACAGAAATGTACCCAGCCACTGAGGTACACACACAGACACACAAAGACACGGTTCATATTGAAGTTCTCTTTTTCACAAGAGGCTGTGTGTGTGTGTGTGTGTGTGTGTGTGTGTGTGTGTGTGTGTGTGTGTGCGTGCGCGCGCTGTATCAGATTGAGGAGGGACGACAAGTCCATCAGGACCGAAAGAAAGTTCCAGGTTTTTGGACCAGAACCAGAAGAGAACCCACAGTGAGTCCCAGCTGGTCACAGGTGGTGGTGATCACAGGTGGTGGTGATCATAGTTGTTCTTGTGTTGCAGCTCCTTCAGTTCCTCTCTGAACTCTTTGTTGTGGAGAACCAATGACGTCCTCCTGCTGGTTGCCGAGGTAACAGAGACACAGAGGAGATGTGGAGCATTTTCATCCGTGATGTGGATCAATTGAAACTTGAATAGATCGGTCTGTCTGTCTGTCTCTGTCAGGACTTCTACCGGCGTGAGCGTTCTGTTCTCAGCAGGTTCCTCCGGGTTCCAGACCGTTTGGACCAGTGGGCTGAGAGCATGCAGCAAAGGCTGCTGGGATACCAGGATCAGATGAAGAAGTTCCTGTGCATGAGCAGAGAGGGTAGAGACACACACACTCACACAATTATCAGGAGGCTTATTGACATAAAAGCAGGTCTTCAGAATGATGTCTTCACAAAGAGATAAATATATGTATTTACGTGTCTGTCTCATTGCGCCTGTCTCTATTTGTCTGTCTTTACCTGTTTCAGAGTTGGATTCACAGCTGTGTCTTTTGGAGAACCTCCTGCTTTCTTTACCTGCAGTTTTGATCTGTAACCATGAGCAGCGTCAGGAGGCGGAGCTTATTGAGGAGGTGACTGAGGTTCGAGTGAAGCTGGAGGAGAAGCTGTCAGCCAGTGAGGAGGAAAAGGTAAAGTCCTGTGAGCACTCACCTGTCTTTCTGCACCTGTTTGTCCTCCCCTATCTGTCTCTACCTGTCTGTCCTCAGAGTATGAACGTCATGCGGCTGCGAGTGTCTCTCGGAGAGGAGGAGCTTCTGTCTCTCAGCAGCAGAGAGGAGCTCAGACAGCAGCAGCTGCACAGTGACATCTGCTCGTTACACCTGGAGCTGCAGGTGGGAAGGGGAGGAGTCAGTGTGACACCCGTTAGCACCACTACCTGTCACGCCTGCAACAGCTGTGTTTTCTGTGTCGGTGTGTCCAGGTCTGTGTGAAGGTGAGAGGGGAGGAGTTTGTGACATCACTAGCTTTACTGACAGAGAAGCTTCTCTCTCAGCTGGACGAGCTGCTCTTACCTGAAGGTAGGTCACCTGTAAGTTTGAGGGACGTGAACACCTGTGCACCACCAAACCTTTGACTTTACTGATTAGGTCATTGTTTGTTTCCATAGAGGCAGTGCAGCGTTCTGGAGTCGACACCGTCACCGTGGCAACGGAGGAGGAAACGGGACGGAAACCATGCACCGTCAGCAGGTAACCACTGACCTCTAACCCCTGGCAGCTGTTATAGTGACATCAGAGCAAAGGTGACAACTCAATGGCCCAATCCCAGTATCCCCACTGACCCCTGAGGGACTTATTGAGGTCACCTGGTCCGTGGTCCAGTGTAGCTGCAGAACTATAAATCCAATCCCAAAAATATGGATATCTTCCGAGACCCAAAACATATCTGTGATATTTCCCTTCATTACATTAATTACATTACATGTCATTACATTACATGTCATTTAGCGGACGCTTTTATCCAAAGCGACGTACAATAAGTGCATTCAACCAAAGGGTACAAACTCAGAGAACAAGAAACAAGAAAGTGCATATTTCTCAAATAAGCCAATTTACAATTTGCTATAGATGAGTGACGTTTACACTTTAAGTGCTACAGTTTGTTAGTCTTTAGTCGAGGTAGAGTCTGAAGAGGTGTGTCTTTGTTTGAAGATGCTCTCTGCGGTCCTTTAGAGTTCCACATTTCGGCGCAAGGACAGCGAAGAGTGACTAGTCGAGTGTTTTGCTCTCAGTGAGGGAGGGACGAGTAGTTTTGCAGATGCAGAGCGGAGAGTGCGGGTAAGATGTGTTTACTGTCCTTATAAAAGTGTGTTGAAATGCTCCTTTAAGTTACTGATGACGTCACAGTCCAGGTTCATCCGCCTGCGGAGCATCACAGCTTCTTACCGTTGTGCCAAGTTGACCACTGAATGTTTGTTAAGTAAATGTTCTGAAACAGAGTTCCAGGCGTCAGGCTCACAGCCCAAACGACAGTAGCAGTAGTGGTAATAAGGATACGATATCCTTTATATGAGAAATACGACTCGACCGGCAGTTTCAGGAACTTTTCTCTGAGGAATTTGTCACCAGATTTGCGTTGGTCTGTGTGGACCGAGATTTGGACTTTGTCTCGCACTCGGGAGGCTGTGGCCAAAAGTAAAGGTTGAATGTTGGATTCCACGGCCACTTGACTACGACCAGCACAAAATGTCCTGTTTTGATCCACAAATGATGAATGAGCAGGGAAACCTGTGGCAATAAGAGCGAACTATGAACATCCCCTCTAGCTCAGAACACATGGAACATATTGTTTACGGAGAGGCTTCCGGTACGCCGGCACTCAGTCACACAGGCAACGGAATCCAAGTCAAAACTCACAGGTACATGGAAACTGGTCCAAACACGGAGAAAACACAGCAGGACTTGCTGTTAAACTCACTGGAAAAAGACTTTATTTTGAAATGATGGGAGGCGGCTTAGAATGTTTGTCCTTGAGGACATATTTGTTAGTTGTAGTTGTAGTTTGTTATTTGTAGTTTGTTGGTTGTAGGCCTCAACCTGCCTTTTAAAAGCCGGAAAACTGTTGTTAGAAACGTATCTTCTCAACAATAAAAACGCCTTCATAATAAAAGCCTTCTGGTTACTGATCTTACAGCACTATGTGTGTGTGTGTGTGTGTGTGTCAGGACCCGGCCTGGTGACCCATCCCCCACAAACAAGGATACTGACCCACCATCTGGTGTCACTATGGCAACAACAACATCCGTCACCACAAGCAGGTGCACCCTGGGACATCAGGTCATTGAGCAGAGAGACGCTGCTGAGAAGGTACGGACACACAATGTTACGTTATATATTACTACGTGACAAATGTGTGTGTGTCTCACTGTGTGTCTCTCGCTGTCTCCATCTCTGCGTGTCTCAGAGGCTCCAGCAGGTCCTCCTGTTGGAGTTGTCCCGTTCAGATGAAGACAAAAGAAGAAGACTGAGTGAACTGCAGAGCTGGAACGCACACTGGAGACAGCAGATACACACTCTGAAGCAACACACACACACACAGGCTGAGATGTGATACCCGTAGCTGATTGGCTGTGGGACCTGGGCGTCACCGGTCAATGTATATATTAATAAACCATAGAAGAAGAGAAGGACACAGTACAAGCTTTTTGTGATAATCGATATTCAGGTAATAATCTGTACTCATCACCATGGATACCTGAGCTTTATGCTAAGCTAAGCTAACCATGGACATCAGAGTATTCACAATACGAGCTAACATGATCAAACATCAGAGTTAATTATTTGTAAAACAATAACAAGATGCAGCTGTTTTATATATTTTACTGACATGGCACATACAAACAAAACCGACCAATGAGCAGCGAGATGTCATTCAGCAACTGTGACGTCATCAAAGGTATACAACTTTACTTTCAAAATAAAGTGCTTCTCAAAGCGACCTGATATGAAAAATCACGTCCTCCCGTTTGTCATGGACGTGGTCTGGAGGGGGTCTAAGGGTCTGGAGGGGGTCTGGAGGATGTCTAAGGGTCTGGAGGGGGTCTGGAGGGTGTCTAAGGGTCTGGAGGGGGTCTGGAGGTGGTCTAAGGGTCTGGAGGGGGTCTGGAGGATGTCTAAGGGTCTGGAGGGGGTCTAAGGGTCTGGAGGGGGTCTGGAGGATTTCTAAGGGTCTGGAGGATGTCAAAGGGTCTGGAGGGGGTCTGGAGGATTTCTAAGGGTCTGGAGGGGGTCTGGAGGATGTTTAAGGGTCTGGAGGATGTCTAAGGGTCTGGAGGGGGTCTGGAGGATGTCTGAGGGTCTGGAGGGGGGTCTGGAGGTGGTCTAAGGGTCTGGAGGGGGTCTGGAGGATGTCTAAGGGTCTGGAGGGGGTCTGGAGGATGTCTAACGGTCTGGAGGGGGTCTAAGGGTCTGGAGGGGGTCTGGAGGATTTCTAAGGGTCTGGAGGATGTCAAAGGGTCTGGAGGGGGTCTGGAGGATGTCTAACGGTCTGGAGGGGGTCTGGAGGATGTTTAAGGGTCTGGAGGATGTCAAAGGGTCTGGAGGGGGTCTGGAGGATGTTTAAGGGTCTGGAGGATGTCAAAGGGTCTGGAGGGGGTCTGGAGGATGTTTAAGGGTCTGGAGGATGTCTAAGGGTCTGGAGGGGTCTGGAGGATGTCTAAGGTCTGTTGAGGTACTGGAGGGGGCAAGGGTCTGCAGGGGGTCTGGAGGAGATTCAGGATTCTGAGTCCATGTTGGAGATCTTGTCGATGGACTGCAGCAGTTGAGAAACCAGACTGAGACAAACACAGACGTTGTGTGTGGACAGATGAACAGAATAAGGCTCAGTCTGCTGGTCGGTCTCACCTGACACCTGCATCAGGTGCTCACACCTTCAGGAGTGGACACACAGCTCTCTGCTTGAGGTACTGGATGCAAGAGACAGTCGGGGAGACAGACGATCTCAGACTCTGCGGGGCTTTCAGACAGACGGGAGTGGAGACTCTGACAGATGGGGAGGGACAGAGAGAGCGTCGACCTCCACCTGAGACAAACACATACGTGTGTGTGTGAGCAGACGGGAACAGTTCATATGAGAGACAGTCGGGAGAGAGACTCATGGGGAGACAGATGGGGAGAGACCTTCAGCCGGGGAGACACAGACGGGGAGACAGATGGGGAGAGAGAGACAGACGGGGAGACAGAGACAGACGGGGAGACAGATGGGGAGAGAGAGACAGACGGGGGGAGAGAGACAGACGGGGAGACAGATGGGGAGAGAGAGACAGACGGGGAGAGAGAGACAGACGGGGAGAGAGAGACAGAGACGCTTCTTTGTAGCCGCTGCAGACTGACGTCACGCGTCTCCGTCCATCACAACTAGCAGCTTGGACGTGGAGTCAGTCCCTTACACACTGCCTCGTCCTTTCCTAACTCCTCATCAACTCTCCTAACCATCCTTCCTCGCCCCCGTGACCTTCTCCACAGAGGTCAAGGAATGGTGGTTAGGAACAGACGTTGGGAGGTCCTTTTTAATCATCCCAATCCAGCCTGATCCAGTTCCTCCGATAAACAATTTCAGTTAAAGTAAACAGGAAGTGATGCGTTATCAGCGCCTCCTAATGACTAATGACCATTTCTTAAAGGGACAGTGACACAGTTGTGATTGGTTGCTGTGGGGTCTCACAGTCATCAGGTGGAGGTTCTGCTCCACAGAGTGAACCATGCTCTCCAGGTCCAGAGCCTCCTTCTCCTCCTGACGCCTCCTCTGGACCAGCTCCTCTGACAGCGCCGCCACCCTGAGGGCAGAACATCAGGTGCTTACTCACTGCCCCTGTTTCCACTTAATGCCGTCACGTGATTGGTTGACGCTAACCTGTGCTCGTTAGCATCCGACCTCCTCTGCAGCTCCCTGATGGAGTTCTTCAAGGAGATGTTCTCCTCCTTCAGCTGACACACACACACACACACACACACACACACACACACACACACAGGGGAGTAAACGCATCAGGATATTGACCTCTATGACCTCTCAAGGCCGCCGCGTGTTTCTGCGTCTTTACGCACTGGTTTCACTTCCTGGTTGTAAAGTCCTGCGTGTGTTGCAGAGCGATTCACCTCCAGAACAACAGGTGGAGTCACGTGTTTTGTTGAAGACGACCTGGAGAGTCACGTCTTTGTGTGTGGAAGTCGCTGGTTGCTTTATTTATTGATCATAGACTTTATTGCCCCGTGCATCCACACTGCTGCTTTTTTAATAACGGCCGTATTGTGCTGTGAAAACGGAGACGTGAGACTCCGTAAAGGACGTAGTCAGAGACCAATCACAGCCTGCTGCTGCAGGACGCTGCGTCGCTTTAGACGCTAGTCTAGAAAAATGGGTCGATACACGCAAGGAGGAGTGAAAAGACACGCAAGGGACACGCAAGGGACACGCAAGGGACACGCAAGGGACACGCAGACGCAAGGGGCTCTTGCGTCTGCGTTTCCTTGCGTCTCTCTGAAAGTGCAGAAGCAGAAACCGGGCTTCAGTCTTCTCGCTGACCTCGTGGATCTGGGTTCCTCTGCTGCTTCTCCTCCTGCAGGACGTGAGTGCTTCAGCAACGGAGATCTCGTCATCTCCTTCATAGTTCTCTGCACCTCCTCCTCCCCCAGCTGCTGCTCCTTCTCCCAACTGGACTTCCGGTTTGGCGGAGAACCTAATTCATTCAGGGACGTGATTTAAGACATCAGCATCACTTCTCCTGGAGTCAGACCGTCCAATCAGTGCGCAGCAGGACTCACCTGGTCTCCTCCTCCTCGATGTCTTCCTCCGTGCAGACCGACGACATGCTGTCTACACCTGACAGGAAGCTCCGCCCCCAGCACTCCTCCTCCTGATTGGACATTGTTCATAAACGATAGCTGTAGCCTGCATCCTTGTGGCCTGCATCCTTGTGGCCTGCATCCTTCGTAGACCGGGTCTGGTCCTCAATAACCGCACAGGCTGAACCGAGCGCTCTCTGAAATGGGACGGTCTGTCCTACGGGGGACGTCATCAACGTTACCTCCACTGCTCCCGTTGCCTAGCAACCTGCTGAGCTTAACAATAAAAGCCTTAAAACCTGGAAAACGTATAAAGTACAGATAATAATCTTCTTCTTATTTAATTTGATTTAGGAAGATCTGCTTCTCCTCCAAAGCGAGATTTATTTCAGGCTGAGCAACGTTTCCCGGTTCAGGTTATGCGGCTGTTGGAGGACCAGGTAGACCAGAAGGCTGGTGATGGCTGGAGGCTACAAGGATGCAGCCTAGTGTGCGGCGCCCCGAGCAGGAGCAGTAACCCTGTGGACAACAAGAGGCCTCAGAGAAGAAACAGCTGCTGACCTGAGGATCTAAGCTGACGCTGTCAATCAGATGGCCCTGTTCTTCTTCTGGACTCAGGTCCGGGTCCTGGTTCTTCCAGCGTAGGAACTCTCTGAAGGAAAACGGGTTCAAGTCCTCATCTGGGGGTCAAAGTTCATCACGAGACCTCAGATCAGCCCACTAGATGGAAGCATTCACATGTTGATCTGTGAGATCAGCTGATAAACATAAACAATAACTAAACTCACCATCTGTGATGATCAGACTTTTATGTTTGGACATGACGTCACACAGCTGCGTCACTCATGGATCGCTTACATCGATCACCCGCCGTGAGTCTCTCCTCCTGCGGCACAAGACCAGACCCGGAAACGCGACGAGCTCACGTGACCAGCCTTCTACCTTCTCATTGGCTGATTGGATCACGTGACGCAAGCGGGGTAAACGGTAGAGGGAAACAAACGGAAAGTTGCCCGTTTCTCTCCACGTGTCCCGGTTCCGAGCAGCGGATCGCCTCCGGTGAGTGATGTCGGTGCATGCGCGCGGCTCGGCTCGGTTCGGCTCGGCTCGGATCGGCTCGGATCGGCCTGCTCCCTCTCGGGGACCTAAAGCAGCTCTGTAGGCCGCATGTCATACCGGACCGTCTGTTCTGGTTCTTGTGGGGGGGCGGGGCTAGACAATCAACCCGGTGCTGGTCCGGTTCTGGTCCCGGGTCGCGCGTGTTTACACGTCCAATTTCTCCCGCAATTTTGGTCCGAGTCCGAAACCAGATGTGCTTCTGTAACCGTATCGGCTTCATAGACGGACTCACGAGCTGATCCTTCAGGTTCTAATCAGTACAGACGAGCTGCCGGTAACGTGATGGATGGATGATGGATGGATGATGGATGGATGATGGATGGATGGATGATGGAGCACCAGAGTCAATAGATCTGATAAAAATAAAATAATTAGGCAAAATATCTCAATGGATGAGATCAGAGTTGTTACACAGTTGAACCTCCTTCTAAAGAAGGTGAAGAGGAGCAGCTGTAGTTTGTGGTGCTGAACTGGATCTCACTGACAGGTCTCATGTTGGAGGGAAGAACCACATCGTACATTGTATCACATCACACTACATAAGCTTTATAATGGTTTCATAAAGTAAGAGGAGGTTGAGAACAGTAACAAAAATTCAACTGTTAATATTTTACTGGATAGTAAACACACACACACACACACACACGCACACACACACACACACACACACACACACACACACACACCATTTAAGTGTACCTGAACGTCATCTGTGTCTCTACATTAAGTGATTAACCTCATAGTACTTTATGTATATAACATAGTGCTCAATGAGGCTACATATCGATAGGTGACATCATTAGTGATTAAGTCATAGTATTTAATATCTGTGATACAGATCAATCAACCCAAAGATCTTAAATCGACTGTTTAAGCACTTTTACTTGTTTCACTTGTTTTGATTTGTTTGATTGAGGCTTTGAATAATGAAAACTATTTCTCCCTAATTATTCTTGTGTCATTTTCTGCTGAACATAAATGATTAAGTGCTCTTATGAATACACTTATTAAGGTTTCAGTGAAGAATTGGTTGAATACCATTGTAATCAAAATGTCAATCAACCTCCCGTGATCAAATCTCAAACACAGGTCTATTAATTCACCTTTACTGTGGCACATTGACACTCATTGAGGCACAACAACAGTTTTCTGGTTGAATGTTCAGCTCAAGTCTAGAAGGCCCAACAAGTCATGATCAGATGAACATGAACCAGAGTAAGTTCAAGTCTTTAACATCCCACCCAGAAATCCACTAGACTGCAGGAAGCAACTTCTACTTAAACCAAAATGTCCTGGACCTTCAGCTATGTCTGCTTCACAGAATGTAACCAATGTTGTCCATCTCCAGTAGGCCGCCCCTATCAACGGCCCACAAACACCAGATTGTACGGCACAACATGGGTACAACGCCAAATTGATTCCAATCCCCTGATATTTGATCTCCATTAGTGGCGCCGCGTGTGGCAACGTGTTGGTCACCCCACGAAATTTCACTCCTTGTTTTCTGCAGAGCTGGAACATGTCTGAAGAGATTCCATATGAGGGGGGGCAACCCCAGTCCCCATCCCAGGCCCAGTCCACCCAGTCCCCATCCCAAGCCCAGTCCACCCAGTCCCCATCCCAGGCCCAGTCCACCCAGTCCCCATCCCAAGCCCAGTCCACCCAGTCCCCATCCCAGGCCCAGTCCACCCAGTCCCCATTGCAGGCCCAGTCCACCCAGTCCCCATCCCAGGCACAGTCCACCCAGGCCCAGTCCACCCAGTCCCCATCCCAGGCACAGTCCACCCGATCTACGTCCCAGTCCAAATCCCAGCCCGGTTCCAGTTCTTCCAGCGGTCCGATCTCAGCCAGTCAGTCCTCCAGCGGATCTGGGACCCTGAGCAGTGTGGACACCATCCCAGTCCCCTTGTCCTCGGTCCCTGAAGAACCAGAACCTCAACCGTGGGGCCGCCTACTCCCGATGGCTTCGGGCTTCAGGAGCCTGGGTGAGCTAACATGCTAAAGCTACATCAGAGAGCAGTAGTTAATTGTTTGTTCATTATTATTATTTTGTTTGTTAACCGACTGTGTATTGTTTGTGTGTTGACTGACTGCTTTGGGGACCAGTACCTGTTTGTTTGTTTTTTTGTTTACAAACTGTTTGTTGACAGACTGCTTTGAGGATGAGTACCTGTTTTTTTTGTTTACAAACTGTTTGTTTGTTGACAGACTGCTTTGAGGACCAGTGGCTGTTTGTTTTTTTGTTTACAAACTGTTTGTTTGTTGACAGACTGCTTTGAGGACCAGTGGCTGTTTGTTTTTTTGTTTACAAACTGTTTGTTTGTTGACAGACTGCTTTGAGGACCAGTGGCTGTTTGTTTTTTTGTTTACAAACTGTTTGTTTGTTGACAGACTGCTTTGAGGACCAGTACCTCTTCGGGAGGGACTCTAAGTGTAATTATGTTCTGAACGATCCAAATGAAATTCGATCCAAGAAGTTCCGAATCTACAGCAAAAGACACTTCAGGATCTACCGAGTGAGCTCACTTCCTGTTTATTGATCATTGGTTAATGCCTGGATGTCATGACTTCAGACCCTGAAGGGAACCTGTCTGTCTCTCTCTACCTGTCTGTACTTCAGGAGGGCAGTGAGGTCTTTGTGCTGGACTTTAGTAACAACGGGACCTTTGTTGACGGCCTTCGTATTGGTAAAGACAAGAAGCTTCCGCTTGTCAACAACGCTGTGATCTCATTGGCTGAGCAACGGAACAAAGGTCAGTCTGCCTCCCCTCCCACGTCCTGTCCTCCTGCAACCGGTCTCACCTCTCACTGTCTGTCCGTCTGCCTGCAGTCTTTGTCTTTATCGATCTGATGTCAGACCATCAGTCGAGTTTACCTAAAGAGCTTCAGGAAAAATATCTGCTGACTCGACGCATCGGCACGTGAGTCAGACGCCGCTGTGATTCATTTCATTCTGTATAGTCTCAGGCTTTAGTCTGACCACATGGAGCATCCTCTGAAACCGCCACACCGGCACGGAAACCCCCCAAAAATGCAAAACTACCACCATCACATGGAACCAGCATCACATGGAACCAGCATCAGATAGAACCAGCATCACATGGAACCAGCATCAGATAGAACCAGCATCACATGGAACCAGCATCAGATAGAACCAGCATCACATGGAACCAGCATCAGATAGAACCAGCATCACATGGAACCAGCATCAGATAGAACCAGCATCACATGGAACCAGCATCAGATAGAACCAGCATCACATGGAACCAGCATCAGATAGAACCAGCATCACATGGAACCAGCATCAGATAGAACCAGCATCAGATAGAACCAGCATCAGCATAGAACCAGCATCAGATAGAACCAGCATCACATGGAACCAGCATCAGATAGAACCACCATCACATGGAACCAGCATCAGATAGAACCAGCATCAGATAGAACCACCATCACATGGAACCAGCATCAGATAGAACCAGCATCACATGGAACCAGCATCAGATAGAACCAGCATCACATGGAACCAGCATCAGATAGAACCAGCATCACATGGAACCAGCATCACATGGAACCAGCATCAGATAGAACCAGCATCACATGGAACCAGCATCAGATAGAACCAGCATCAGATAGAACCAGCATCAGATAGAACCAGCATCAGATAGAACCAGCATCACATGGAACCAGCATCAGATAGAACCAGCATCAGATAGAACCACCATCACATGGAACCAGCATCAGATAGAAGCAGCATCAGATAGAACCAGCATCAGATCACATGGAACCAGCATCAGATAGAACCAGCATCACATGGAACCAGCATCAGATAGAACCAGCATCAGATAGAACCACCATCACATGGAACCAGCATCAGATAGAAGCAGCATCAGATAGAACCAGCATCAGATAGAACCAGCATCAGATAGAACCAGCATCACATGGAACCTGCATCAGATAGAACCACCATCACATGGAACCAGCATCAGATAGAACCAGCATCAGATAGAACCAGCAGCATCACATGGAACCAGCATCAGATAGAAGCAGCATCACATGGAAGTGTGTGTGTGTGTGTGTGTGCAGAGGAGTGTGTGGGGAAGTCAAACTGGCCTTTGAGAGATCGTCCTGCCGGAAGTTTGCTGTGAAAATAATAAACAAGAAGAACTTCCAGTCTGAAGGGGTGAGTCATCTCATCTGCTATTATTCATTTCCTTGCTGTTAGCAATGTAGTGGAAAACTACAAACATGGCGTCCTGACATGGTCAATGGGCGGATCGGACAGCTGTCATGTGACCCGTGTGTGTGTTTTTGTCCAATCACAGACGGCGACACGAAACGCTGAGACAGAGATCGAGATTCTAAAGCGAGTCGACCACGTGAGTTCCTCGATGACTGAATAGAAACTGATAATCAACAATAACTTATTTGTCTCCTCGTATTCTTCAGCCGTGTCTCATAAAGACGGAGGACTTCTACCAGACAGAGGACAGTTATTACATCGTGTTGGAGCTGTAAGTAACGCCTACTCACAAATTAATCACAATACAGTTACACCTGACCGTCTCTCTGTCTCTCTCTGTCTGTCTCTCTGTCTCTGTCTCTCTGTCTGTCTGTCTCTGTCTGTCTCTCTGTCTGTCTCTGTCTGTCTCTCTGTCTGTCTCTGTCTCTCTGTCTGTCTCTGTCTCTCTGTCTGTCTGTCTCTGTCTGTCTCTCTGTCTCTGTCTGTCTCTGTCTCTATCTGTCTCTGTCTGTCTCTGTCTCTCTCTCTGTCTCTCTCTGTCTCTCTGTCTCTGTCTCTGTCTGTCTCTCTGTCTCTGTCTCTGTCTGTCTCTCAGGATGGAGGGAGGGGAACTCTTCCAAAGAGTGAAGTCTCAGCAGCAGCTCGATGAATCCGTCACCAAACTTTATTTCTATCAGATGCTGAAAGCAGTTCAGGTGAGACATGGACAGATATCATCTATCCGCTTAATGTGGCCCAGATTAATGCAATCTGCAATGCTAAGCTAGCTGCTAGGCTAAGCTAGCTGCTAGGCTAAGCTAGCTGCTAGGCTACTTCGGTCAACATCTAACGTTCCCCTGCGCGGCACACAGTCTGCAGAGGACACTGTGTCCCTAAAGGACCTGGTATGAAAACGTCTTGCTGAATGTGGGACGTTGTTGGACTTCAAACACGTCAAACGATGGACAGTTGAGAGCAAAGAGCACGAGGACGACAGGAAGAGTGGAATCCCGCCTCACAGATGATCACGTGTGCTTAACGACGGTGGCACATGGTTCAAACCCCGGCTGCTCCATGTCCCCCGTCAACGTGTCCCTGAGACAGACTGACTGTAAAACCGGCTTCATGTGTCATGTAGGTCGGATAGAAGCTCAATGACATTAACAATCAATCAACAGTGTCTGAAATACACACTTTCTAAAGTCATTACTCATTAGTGTTCATTAGAAACGCAAATATTCACGTCTGTTGACGGCAGCTGTTACAATAATATACTACTAACCTACAGTAGTACTGCTACAGTACCTTGTTCATTGGGGACTCATCAGAACAGTAACCGTCACAAAGAACATTAAAAACATTAAGACGAGATATGTGTGTGTGTGTGTGTGTGTGTGTGTGTGTGTGTCTGTGTGTGTCTGTGTGTGTCTGTGTGTGTGTGTGTGTGTGTGTGTGTGTGTGTGTGTGTGTGTGTGTGTGTGTGTGTGTGTGTAGTACCTCCACAGTAAAGGAATCATCCACAGAGACCTGAAGCCAGAGAACATTCTTCTGTCCTCACAGGAAGACGTGTGTCTCATCAAGGTACACACATCTTCATCAGCATCATCATCATCATCATCATCATCATCATCATCCCTCTGTGTGTGTGTGTGTGTGTGTTTGTCTCTCAGGTGACGGACTTCAATCAGTCGCGGATCCTGGAGGAGACCCTGCTGATGAGGACTCTGTGTGGGACCCCGTCCTATCTGGCCCCTGAGGTCTTCACCCAGGCCTCCACCAGCGGGTACGGGCTGGCCGTGGACCTCTGGAGCCTGGGCGTGCTGCTCTTTGTGTGGTACGTGTGCGATTGGGACCAGCAGGATGTGGATCAGGCTCCGTGTTGTGGAGCAGAGACCCCCTGCTGTCCTGCGTCCTCCTGTCCTGCGTCCTGCTGTCCAACTTGTTCGGTCAGACTTTGCATCTCTTTTAAAAATGCCATTTTGTGTCTGGAGGCGGTCCCAGCCACGCCCTCTCTGGCGCCCTCTTGTGGTCGAATCATAGAAGCCCGGCTTCCCCAACCCGCCCCAGACAGAACTGGTTTGGCACCGGGAGGTTTTCCAGTGTTGCTTCAGTCACTACTGGAGCATGAGGCCACTTCTCAACTCGACACAGATTGTCCAACTACTCCAGGACGGAACATCTACGCTGCCGCTGCCGGTCCACCGAGGCCACGAAGCCGTGAATACATTCTACAGACAGTCAAACATGGAACATGGAATACACGCAGTGATACGTCCTCTCTGCGTGTCCCAGTGCGTCCAATCACTGATGAAGGCGATGAGTGACAGTAGAACGAGTGGTAACCATAGCAACGCTTCACCCATCAGGAGCCGTCACAGCGACCCGCCGACCCGCCGCCACCTTTGGAATTAAATTAAATGCGTCCGTTAGTAAGCAAGGATCGTTCATTAGCATTAGCATTAGCATTAGTAGGGTCATCTCCCACGCTCCACCACGCATGCGTGACGTGAAAAAATGTTTGGCCCCAACACACAACAACACTTTGACGCCGCGTGTTTCTATTAATAATAGAAGCTTCACCAGCAAACTGCTCCTTAACTACTGAAGTCTAGTTTCTGCTTCTGCGTTTTCAGAGAGACGCAGACACCAGAGTCCCTTACGTGTCCCTTATATATATAATATAATATATAATATATATATATATATATATAATATATATATATATATATTATATTATATATATATATATATATGCTATGATCAATAAATAAAGCAACCAGCGACTTCCACACACAAAGACGTGACTCTCCAGGTCGTCTTCAACAAAACACGTGACTCCACCTGTTGTTCTGGAGGTGAATCGCTCTGCAACACACGCAGGACTTTACAACCAGGAAGTGAAACCAGCGCGTCGACGCGTAAAGACGCAGGAACACGCGGCGGCCTTCACGTGTTGGTAAAATGCAGAGAATAATTTCCTCACGTGGGATTAATAAAGGATTATAAATAAAATAATATATTTTTTACGTTTTTTTTCTTTTTAAATCCATTTCCCGCAGCTCCTCGCGCCCACAGTTTGACAAACCACAGGTCCAGGAGAAGTGGACAGAGCCATAGAACCCATCAGTAGGACCCATATCTGCTGGCAATAGGAACTCCTCGTCACTAACCTGGAACCTGGAAGAACATGAGCTACAGCAGCAGAAGACCACACGGGGGGGAGAGACCCCCTATCAGCTCCCACAAGTTCACCACAAGGGGACAATAGAAGATCGGACAAACGGTGACTCGTCTCATTTCAGATGGTCGGTCAGCATGGATCCATCCTGCCTCCTACCAACCCTGCGTGGTGGTGGGGGCGTATCTTCTGGGTACACTGAGCGTGGTTTAGTGTTGCTGCTGACCAGGTCCATCCCTTTAGGGCCACAGTGTCCCATCTTCTGATGATGCACCATGTCACAACTCCACATCTCAATCCAGTAGAGCACCTTTGGAACGTGGTGGACCAGGAGATTCATCATAGACGTGCAGCCGACAAACCTGCAGCAACTGCGTGATGCTGTCACGTCAATATGGAGCAACATCTGTGAGGGACGTTTCCCAACACCTTGTTGAAAGTACACCAAGAATTACGTTCGGAAGAAGAAAGGAGGTCCAACCTTCTACTAGCAACGTGGACCTGATCAAGTGGCCGCTGAGTGTCTAAACGCACATACGTGTGTGTGTATCATGATGAATGGATGCATGGAGGACGCGTGATGGTCTCCTGGTAATCTGTCTGTCTCTCTCTCAGCCTGTGTGGTTATCCTCCTTTCCATGAGAGCTTTGGGGGTCAGTCGGTGACAGAGCAGATCCTCCGAGGGGAGTTCAGCATGGTGCCGTCCAGGTGGAGGAGCATCTCAGATCCAGGTACTACTACTACTATAGTACTTCTACTACTGCTGCCACTGTAGTACTACGGAACATCACTCAGCCTCGCCATGTTTCTCTTAGCATTGTTAACTACTGCTGCCACTGTAGTACGACTACTACTGCTCTGTAGTACTTCTGTTGCTAATGTAGTACTAACATAGAGCTCTGTGTACAGCGAAGGACGTGGTGAGGAAGCTGCTGGTTGTTGATCCCAGTCAGAGGATGACCATCGAGGAAGCTCTGCAGCACCCATGGTTACAGGTGACGCCGCCACTCTATGATGTCATCTGAGGCTTGGTGACGTCACTGTGATGTCATGACACATGACCCAGGTGCATGATGGGAAAGGTAGCCTACAGTGTTTTCTTTGTACAGGATGGCGCAATGGTGCAGACCGCTCACAGGCTCATGTTCCCCTCTGATGATGATGCTGTTGCCGTGGTAACGATATACACATTCTCATTCATTAAAACTTAGAGAGATGTTAACGCAGACCCCGCCCCTGACTCCTCCCCTGACTCCTCCCCCAGTCGGAGGCGGAGTCATCCGCCAGGAGGAAACGAGGAAGAGATGGAGACGAAGAAGAACCTCCGGCCAAACGGAGCCAAGCCCCGCCCCCTGCTCCAGAGTAGAGGACCAATCAGGTTCATGTGACTCCACATGTTCAGTACAGAAACATTGTAAATAGAAAGTTTGTGTTTAAATAAAAGTACTTCATATTTTTCACAAAACGAAGTTCATGTTTTTAAGACGTCAACAAATTTATATGTAAAACGATAAAGGAATAACTGATCAATAAGATCGGTTAGATCAAATGGCCCCGCCCCTTACGGCTCTTCTTCAATAAAACCAAATATGCTAGGCTATTGCTAACATATAGCTAACGTTACCAGTCATACTAATCGGAACATCAGTCAGCGTTGCCATGTTGCTCTTAACATTGTTAACGAAGGGGGCGTGGCCTTTGCAACGGCCTGATTGGCCAAGAGGGAAACGCACCAAGAACATGTAATGTGAATATCCACCATTAGCTGGGTTATTGGCCCCCAACGAGATGTCACTCGACTACTGTTGAAAGGGCTGGGAAACATTTAGTTACAGTTGTTTTGTGTTGTCATGGCGACAGAAGAGTGAGTCCATCCATCCATCTGCACACGGGGGGCAGGAGTCCATCCAGCCAACTTCCGGCGATAGACGAGGTACCTAAAAGCTATATTTTCTAAGCGATGAGGAGGGAAGATATATTATTGTGAAAGGGAAGCTTGCCAATGTGAAGGTTTCTCTGGTGAGTGTGTATGTGACCCCAGACTGTGATGAACCTTGTCGGGCGCGGAGGGGGATTCGGACAGCGGGCGGGTCAGAGCTTTACGTCCTCGCTGCTGGAAGAGGAGACGAGGAGTTAAGACTTGAAAACAACTTATGGGCTGAATTGGCTGGAATTTCACAAATATCTACAGATACGAGATTATTATGTGAAACGGAACAAGTGAACAAGGTGGTACAAGTAATGATGGATGCATATAAAGGGAAACGGGTCCGGACTAGAACTACTACATTGATGGATGGCAGAAGCACAACACGGTATATACAAGAGAGAATTTGAGATGGAAATATCTGAAGATGAATGAGACAAGAAGGGAAAAACAAGACAACCTGTTTTTCCTGGAAAAATCTGGTGCAGTTCTTTATCACACCTAAAATATCCAATAACTACTCTGAGACCAGGAAGTCATGTTGGAGGACCTGTGGGTCACCTGAGGCCACCATGAGCACACACTCAGGGACTGTCAGAACACGACAGGGTTTGGGGAATCGTCCGTAGGTGAACGCAGGAGATTCATATGAATCACGAGCTGATGTGTGTGAATGTACAGAGACGGATATTCAGGATACTCGTGGCTGCAGGCAAAAAGGCCATTACAAGGAAATGGGGGACGAAGATCTACCCAATGGGACCCGTTGGGTGGACACACAGATGACGGAGACACTGACACACAGGGGACGGCTGACAGGACCACAGACGGAGGAAGTGGACTCGATGGCGGTGGACACAGAATTGACATGCAGAAAGTTTTGAATTGTTTGGTTTTATTTCTGGTTGTCGATGTTGTTGATGCCTTGTTGTCTTTTTGTTGAAAAAAAGAAAATGGTAAACAAGCTGTATTTTCTTCAACAACTTTAATGATTGACGTCTCCTGATGCTGGAGGACGATTGGCTCCTCACTCAGGCGGGCGGGGCCTCTGTGATGTCACAGCTTGGCCTGGCGGCGCTCCCTGACGGCGTACAGGACGGCGTGCGCTTGGTGGAAGGCCCCGCCCACGGCCGCCTGGACTCTGCTCCTCCAGCGTTGCAGCTGAGGACGCCGCTCCATGACATCTCGCCCCCCCCCCAACGGCTGCAGAGACACACACTGAGCACGCTCAGAAGCCAAGGCGTCCTTCAACGCGATGATCAACATCTGGACCAATCGCGGCCTCTGACCTGCATGAGCTCACAGACGGCGAGCAGGTCAGCCACGCTGATGTCGTCGCCACACAGGAAGGGCTGGCGACCCAGGAACATGGACTCCAGCTGGTCCAGGGTGTCCTCCAGCTGAGACACGGCACGAATCAAACGCGCCTCGTCCACCGGAGAGCCAGTCTGAGACGGGAGCAGCACCTGAGACACAAACGGCTGGAGTGTGAGACAGGCGGGTGGAGACAGGGACAGGGACAGGGACAGACGGACCTCCAGTATGAACACTCTGGCGGCGTGGGGTCGTGTGTTGGTGTGATGCCAGGCCGTGTACTCGTCCACTCTGGCTCGTCTCTCTGGTTGCCGTGGATACCAGTGCTCTGGTACATCGTACCTGTTGCACAGGTACTTCATGATGGCATCACTGCAACACACACACACACACACACACACATTAGTGCAAACGAATAACACAAATGTGTGTGTGTCTGTGTGTCTCTACCTCTCTGTGAGGACAAACCCGTTGTCCTCCATCACTGGAACTTTCTGCATCGGGTTTAACTTTGTGAATTCTGGAGTCCGGTTCTCTCCTGTGAACACGAGTAGAAACCAGACTCCCTTCACAAATCAGGCACTTTAAGGAGAACCCAAACGATCATCGAAAGCCAATCAGCGTTGAGATGCTCCGCTCGTCATCACCGGCGTCCTGCTGCGTCACGTTATTAAACGGCCACACACACACACACACACACACACAGACCGGACGCCTGTGAGTTAGTGTGTGTGAGACGCATCAGGTCATCAGTCTGAAGCCGCAGTCATCCAGACGCGCTTCCTGGAGGAGCCGGTGACGTTCCAGCTGTGTGCGGCGACGGATGACGTCATGAACCCGAACCAAGTGAAGCGGAGTCTCCGCTTTACTGGCTCCGCTTTTGGCGTGAACGCACCATAAACACGACGAACTCTTAAAATCGATCAGAATTCCAGGCGGGAATTGGCAGCGCGCGAAACACTAACAGTGGGCAAGGTTCTCCGGGTGAAAGGTCACGGAAGTAGAAGAACTTCAAAGGTTCAAATGCTGAACGACACGGAGCCTTTCACCGGCCCGGTAGAGACCGGGTCACCGGCCCGGTAGTGACCCGGTCACCGGCCCGGTAGAGACCGGTCACCGGCCCGGTAGTGACCCGGTCACCGGCCCGGTAGAGACCGGTCACCGGCCCGGTAGAGACCCGGTCACCGGCCCGGTAGAGACCCGGTCACCGGGAGCTCACCTTTGCGCAGGGCCACGGGGCGGACCGTGTGCGGGACGCCGGTGCAGCTCAGCAGGACGTGCAGCGCCCTGCAGGGCTGGGACAGGAGGTCCAGGTACACCTGCACCGGGCGGCGGGTTGCCATGGAGATCGGGATAGTTTTAACGGGTCAAAAACCGGAGAGACGACCGACGAACGGCCGTTCTTCTTCCCGCAGGTCGTAGTCCGCCGGCGGGTCGGGCTGCTCCGCTGCGCCCCCACCGGCCGATCCGGGTGAGACGGTTTGATCCTGAACATTTAAAATTACAACACGTGAACAAAAGGTATTTGATATTCTTCATGTTTCATTCTTCCCTTAAGTTTCATTTTTGTTATTACGTTTTTCGGTTGCAGATTTTATATTTTCACATTAAAATCCACTTTTAACTCTGGGATTGTTTTTTTACGTGTACGTGTGTGTATACATGTATGTGTTTATACATGTACGTGTGTGTATACATGTACGTGTGTTTATACATGTACGTGTGTTTATACATGTACGTGTGTTTATACATGTATGTGTGTGTATACATGTACGTGTGTTTATACATGTATACGTGTGTATACATGTATGTGTGTGTATACATGTATACATGTGTGTTTATGCATGTATACATGCGTGTGTATACATGTATGTGTGTGTATACATGTATGTGTGTTTATACATGTACGTGTGTGTATACATGTACGTATACGTGTACGTGTGTGTATACATGTACGTGTGTGTATACATGTATATGTGTGTATACATGTATGTGTGTTTATACATGTACGTGTGTGTATACATGTACGTGTGTTTATACATGTACGTGTGTGTATACATGTATGTGTGTGTATACATGTACGTGTGTTTATACATGTACGTGTGTTTATACATGTATGTGTGTATACATGTACGTGTGTTTATACATGTACGTGTGTTTATACATGTACGTGTGTGTGTATACATGTACGTGTGTGTGTATACATGTACGTGTGTGTGTATACATGTACGTATACATGTATGTGTGTGTATACATGTACGTGTTTATACATGTACGTGTGTGTATACATGTATATGTACGTGTACATGTATGTGTGTGTGTACATGTATGTGTGTGTGGTCGCTGAACAGGTGTCACCAGAAGAAGAACTCCAGCTCTTCTATTAATAGCAGTATCCCTCAAGAGTCTCCCACCCGGTCCACCCGTTCCACTACAAACACCCGTCTCACCTCCGTCCGCCATGCCCAGCAGCCAGGCCCGGTCCCGTGCCAGAGACCGGAACAATGTCCTGGATCGACCCGAGTTCCTGTCCCTGAACCAGCCCTTCAGCAGGGAGCATGGGGGCGGTGGTCCTCGAAGAGCCAGCAGACCGCAGAGTCAGCAGGAAGACTCTGGGGGGAGGTAAGAGGCTCTCTGACATCACAGCCCACATTTAGAGACCAACTGGTGGCTGAACCAGGACCCAGAGACAGTCTGGATCTACATGAATGTAAGTCCTGGTCTTTGTCTCTTTGTTCCTGTCTCATTGTCCCGAACTCTTCGTACAGTACTCTGAACTGGTCTCTGCCTCCTGGTCTCTCTGTCTCCTAGTCTCTGTTTGCTGGTGTCACAATCCGTCCCGGTCTCTATGTTCTGGTCTTTGTCTCCTGGTCTCTCAGTTCTTGTTTCTGCATCCTGGTCTCTTCATCCACTCTGAACTGGTCTCACAGTCCGTCCTGATCTCTGCGTACTGGTCTCTGTGTCTTGGTCCTGTGTCCTAGTCTCACAATCTGTATTGGTCCCTGTGTCCTCAGGGGTCCCAGGGACTCCTCAGAGGGGGTCCCGGCTACTGACGGGGAGGCAAAGGAGGACTGTATGCAGCTAAACCCGTCGTTTGGGGGCATTGCCATCAGCTCCCTGCTGGCCATCGACATTAGCCTGTCTAAGCGTCTGGGGGTCTGCGTGGGGACTCTGGGGTCCGGGGCTCCGATGAGGTCCATGGTGGTCCTGCTGTCCCTCAGTGGACACGCCCTCACCTGGTTCTGTGGGGTGCTGGTCTGCCTGTGGAGGAGCGACACGCTGGCAGAACAGGAGGTCCTGGTGAACCTGCTGCTGGGTAATCACCCGTCTATCTGCCTGTCTGTCAGATGTGTTACCTGTCTCTCTCTATACTGTCTCTCTATACCACCTGTCTCTCTCTCTGTCTCTCCCCAATACCCGTCTCTCTAACTCAGCTCTGACTCTTGACCTGATGACCATTGCCGGCGTGCAGAAGTTGGTGAAGCGCCGAGGCCCCTGGGACTTCCCGCCTGGGTTCCTGGACCACGTTGCCATGGATACGTATTCTTTCCCAGCAGGCCACGCCAGCCGGGCCGTCATGGTGTCCAACTTCCTGTTGACTCACCTGGTGCTGGCGGTCTGTGTCATCATCAATTTAGAGCAGTGATTGGTCGACACATAGGTCCTGTCTGTCTCTCTCCCTGCTAACACGTTACCTGTCTGTCTCTCTCTGCTGACACGTTACCTGTCTGTCTCTCTCTGCTGACACGTTACCTGTCTGTCTCTCTCTGCTGACACGTTACCTGTCTGTCTCTCTCTGCTGACACGTTACCTGTCTGTCTCTCTCTGCTAACACGTTACCTGTCTGTCTCTCTCTGCTGACACGTTACCTCGGTCTGTCTCTCTCTGCTGACACGTTACCTGTCTGTCTCTCTCTGCTGACACGTTACCTGTCTGTCTGTCTCTCTCTCTGCTAACACGTTACCTGTCTGTCTCTCTCTGCTAACACGTTACCTGTCTGTCTCTCTCTGCTAACACGTTACCTGTCTGTCTCTCTCTGCTAACACGTTACCTGTCTGTCTGTCTGTCTCTCTCTCTGCTAACACGTTACTGTCTCTCTCTGTCGTTACCTGTCGGTCTCTTCTCTGCTAACACGTTACCTGTCTGTCTGTCTTTCTCTGCTAACACGTTACCTGTCTGTCTGTCTCTCTCTGCTAACACGTTACCTGTCTGTCTGTCTCTCTCTGCTAACACGTTACCTGTCTGTCTCTCTCTGCTAACACGTTACCTGTCTGTCTCTCTCTGCTAACACGTTACCTGTCTGTCTGTCTCTCTCTGTCTGTCTGTCTCTCTCTGCTAACACGTTACCTGTCTGTCTGTCTCTCTCTGCTAACACGTTACCTGTCTGTCTCTCTCTGCTAACACGTTACCTCGGTCTGTCTCTCTCTGCTAACACGTTACCTGTCTGTCTCTCTCTGCTAACACGTTACCTGTCGGTCTGTCTCTCTCTGCTAACACGTTACCTGTCTGTCTGTCTCTCTCTGCTAACACGTTACCTGTCTGTCTGTCTCTCTCTGCTAACACGTTACCTGTCTGTCTCTCTCTGCTAACACGTTACCTGTCGGTCTGTCTCTCTCTGCTAACACGTTACCTGTCTGTCTCGTTACCTAACACGTCTGTCTGTCTGTCTCTCTGCTAACACGTTACCTGTCTGTCTCTCTCTGCTAACACGTTACCTGTCTGTCTCTCTCTGCTAACACGTTACCTGTCTGTCTGTCTCTCTCTGCTAACACGCACGTTACCTGTCTGTCTCTCTCTGCTAACACGTTACCTACACGTTACCTGTCTGTCTCTCTCTGCTAACACGTTACCTGTCGGTCTGTCTCTCTCTGCTAACACGTTACCTGTCGGTCTGTCTCTCTCTGCTAACACGTTACCTGTCTGTCTCTCTCTGCTAACACGTTACCTGTCGGTCTGTCTCTCTGCTAACACGTTACCTGTCTGTCTCTCTCTGCTAACACGTTACCTGTCGGTCTGTCTCTCTCTGCTAACACGTTACCTGTCTGTCTCTCTGCTAACACGTTACCTGTCTGTCTCTCTCTGCTAACACGTTACCTGTCGGTCTGTCTCTCTGCTAACACGCTACCTCGGCTGTCTCTCTCTGCTAACACGCTACCTGTCGGTCTGTCTCTCTCTGCTAACACGTTACCTGTCTAACACGTTACCTGTCGGTCTCTCTCTCTGCTAACGCGTTACCTGTCGGTCTGTCTCTCTGCTAACACGTTACCTGTCTGTCTCTCTCTGCTAACACGTTACCTGTCGGTCTGTCTCTCTCTGCTGACATGTTACCTGTCTGTCTCTCTCTGCTAACACGTTACCTGTCGGTCTGTCTCTCTCTCTGCTAACGCGTTACCTGTCGGTCTGTCTCTCTGCTAACGCGTTACCTGTCTGTCTCTCTCTGCTGACACGTTACCTGTCGGTCTGTCTCTCTCTGCTGACACGTTACCTGTCGGTCTGTCTCTCTCTGCTAACACGTCTGTCTCTCTGCTAACACGTTACCTGCTAACACGTTATCTGTGTCTCTCTGCTAACACGTTACCTGCTCGGTCTGTCTCTCTGCTAACACGTTACCTGTCTGTCTCTCTCTGCTGACACGTTACCTGTCTGTCCTCTCTGCTAACACGTTACCTGTCTGTCTCTCTCTGCTAACACGTTACCTGTCTGTCTGTCTCTCTCTGCTAACACGTTACCTGTCTGTCTCTCTCTGCTAACACGTTACCTGTCTGTCTCTCTCTGTCTACCTGTCTGGTCTCTCTCTGCTAACACGTTACCTGTCTGTCCCTCTCTGCTAACACGTTACCTGTCTGTCTCTCTCTGCTAACGCGTTACCTGTCTGTCTCTCTCTGCTAACACGTTACCTGTCTGTCTCTCTCTGCTGACACGTTACCTGTCTGTCTCTCTCTGCTAACACGTTACCTGTCGGTCTGTCTCTCGGCTGACACGTTACCCGTCTGTCTCTCTCTGCTGACACGTTACCTGTCTCTCTCTCGGCTGACACGTTACCTGTCTGTCTCTCTCTGCTAACACGTTACCTGTCTGTCTCTCTGCTTTTGGACGTCACTAACAACGATGTGAGAGAGAGCTGCTCTCAGCATCTATGTTGATTATTCAAAATCACACCTTTAACACACTTTATTTAGCTGGATGACTCGGTGTTAGTCCGGCTCAGACTGGACCAGATCCATCAAACTGTCTTCCCATCCACCAGGTACCCCTCAGGATCCTGCTCTACCTGTGGGCCGTCCTGGCGGGCATGTCGCGGGTGCTGTTGGGTAAACACCACCTGTCGGACGTCAGCTGTGGCTTCGCTCTGGGCCTCCTGCACTTCAGCCTGGTGGAGTCCGTGTGGCTGGACTCTGACACCTGCCAGACCCTCATCTCCATCGGCACGCTGCGCTGGACTCCGCTCATCTGAACTGGTCTGGACCGGCTTGGCAGGATTGCACACATTTTTTTAATCTGGCCCGTGTAGATTATTAGAAATAAACTGACGACTCGGTTCATAAATTAACAATTAATAAAATGCATTTAGTGTACACCAGAATATGATACACCATGATTCTGAACTATCAATAAAGTAACAAGAATATTATAAAACCACTGTAATTTTTCAATAGAATAATACGAATGTAGAGCTACGATTGTATTTAACATAATGTAACCAACCGAAATGCATGCATGGATTAGTTCGAGGAGACCACTCCCATGGGCGTGGACACCTGTAGGCGCCCATTGTTCTGGTTCGCTGGTGGAGGCACTGTGGGGGTCAATGGGGCCTGATAGTGGTTCAGAGATGTTGTAAAGAGGAAGACGCCCTAAAACTAAGCCCCTCCCCTCCCAGTTGACTACCAATAAGCCCCTCCCCTCCCAGGGGCCTAACTTTAAACTCCTGCTGCACTGACATTACGCTGATGGATGTTATACTTCTATTGATGTATTGATATCTATTGATGTGTGTCATCACAAGTTCAGTCATATAATTGATTCGAAACATCAACGCTGAATGAACAGATAAATGAACCGACGTTCTTTAGCAGCAAAACAAACTGAAACCACAGAAAACAAAGTCTAAATCTGTTGTTAAATAAAATCCTTTCGTCTGTCTGAACTGAATCTGTTTTCACTTTAAACGTATCAAACATTTCATTGAGTTCATCATTTATTAGTAAGCAAAGCATATTTGCATTGTCAGTGTGGTGATAGTACTGAAGCGCAAAACACAACGACATTAACTCCTTACGGAAGGGGGAGGGCCTTATAGCAGATGGACCCTTCTGATTGGACAGACGGACTGTCTGGAGCAGGAAATGATACAGAGCTCTCAAGTGTCTCGCTCTCCCGCCACACATCCAACTCCTCACGCCAAGGAATCGAACTCCGGTCCCCGAGCCGCGTCGGCGTAGCGTCCGCGGTACCCCCTTTTATTTACTTTTGTTTACACCTAAATATAATTGAACAACAAAACAGCGGTAAAACGATGAAACACTCGTCATCTCTCCGTGACTTCCTGCTGCGTCACTTCCGCCCTCATCACAGCCTCTCAGTCCTACCACTGATTTATTGATTGACAGAATATCTAGAAAGCAGCATTTCTCAGCTTTAAGAATCCGATTGTGCAAATAGTTAAAGAGTCACGGTAGTTTGAATCCTTCATGTCACTTTCCGTCGTCGACGAAAGGCTTCGGATAAAGAGAGTTAAAAGACACAGTTCGTCTGTCCAATGAGAAGGGTCCGTCCTCTGCTTCCTGCTATAAGGCCCTCCCCTTTTTGTTCTGCACGTCAGGGCCACCGTAACTCCTGCTACACTAAATAATGTGAATACCGGCTGATGCTACTTCGTTTCCTCATAGGACCCTTTGGTACTCGGCTGTGTGTTTCTGTCCGGACCAGATTTACAAACACACCGTTGCTATGGCGGCGGCCCACTAACAACGACAAACCTCGAGAGAAGGGCGACCAAGGGAAGCAGCGTATACGCCGATGTAGTGACGTCACTAAGTCTGTGAACGTCAGCGAGTGTGTTTATCTCACGAGCTAATCGAAGCTAACTGAGCTAGCATCAGGATTATCTGTTAGCTGGCAGGCGGCTAACGCCCGTTAGCTTCTCTTAACATCCGGAGGTGACTGATGGGCTGTGAGTGTTTTCATTTACTTTACTGAAGTATTCATTATGACGTCATCTCACCCAGTGAAACCAGGAACACAACCAAAAGGTTTGAGCTAGACTCTTCTGCTTACAGGTAAGACTCTTCACACTGAGATGGACCTGGTCTTCTTCAGACCACTTCTGTCCCCGTGCCGGTATCAACATGTCGGACTGTGACCCAGCTGCAGAGGGCCGCCCCGCTCCAGGTCCTGTCCGCCCCCCCCTGGCAGAGAAGGCTCTGTCGGAGGACTTCTCCCGGCTGAGGTACAGGGACACGTCCCTGCTGGTCTGGCAGCAGCAGCAGCAGGACGTGCAGTTCGCCCCCCCCTCCACCTACCTGAGCCGCAGCCAGTCGGCCTGGTACAGCAGCTTCGGGAACCAGGCGGTTCTGGTCCGGGACAAGACGGGCCTGGAGGTGGAAGAGGGGCGATCCAGGATCTGCACAGTCATGTAGACCAGAACCGACTGGTTTCATGTGCTGTGAACATCGGTGCAGCGGGTGGTTCTGGTCTGGGTGGTCCCCTTTTCCAGAAAGCCGCTAGGCATTGTGGGAAATGTGTGGGCAGTTTGACTGAGCTGCAAAGACTCAACAACCACGGTTGTATTATATTTGTGTAACGTTATCTATTGGTCAGGAGGCGGAGCTTGTGTACCTCCACCTGCCCGGCATCAGGAAGTGTTCTTGTCCAAGTCGTGTGTTGGTTTTCGCTCTTTGTCAACAGCTATATGAATATTAAACGCATTGGGACTTGTTTATTAAAGTAAACCCAGTGCGTCAAAGAGGCTTCAGTTTATGTCTTTATTTATGAAAACAAAGGAACTCAGAAAATAACAATCCAATATCAGTAATTACATCAAATAATTCACTTGGTTGGGGGGGCCGGGGCGTTTGTCCCAGCTGTGTCGCTGCGCCTCCCCTCCGTCAGGTGGAGTTCCTTCTCCACCTGACGGAGTGGGAGGGGCTAAGCACCAACAAAAGGGACAGGCGGCCGTGCATGCACGTACACACACACACACCATCTTCTCTTATTAAAATACAAAAATGACTATCAGCTCCACCAGTCAACTAAAAACAAACAGGAGGGTTACCGTGGCAACGGGCCATCACGGCAGGAAGAGACATGTGTGTCTTTACTTATTGATTAGTCTGTTTATTTTCTCAACTTTTTTTTTTAGTCCAACAAAAAGCACAAATGACATCCCATAATTAACGACTACGGCATCTCCATGACAACCGAGCACACCCCGCCCAGATGAAGACCATGACATTTTGGTTGAAAGAGTTTGTCGAGATGAGTCAATAGTCAGAAATCAATATCTTCAGATCACAGATCTGTTTCTGTGACAACAGGTTACATGGCTGTAAGCAGGTCAGAGGTCAAACAGGAAATGCACAGGTGAGCAGAGGTCACATGATTGATCTGATCAGAAGGGAAATGCAGCATTTAAAAAAGGAAAACCAAGGTGCCCCCACCTGGCTGACAATGAAGTCACATGACAAGAAACCGACCAATCACAGTAGAGCCTGGGTGAGTCTTCAGGAGCCAAGCTTCCTGACACCAACCAATCACGACGAGCCAGCGGCCAATCAGATCATTGTTTGCCCTACAATTTAAATTAACGCTCGAGGTAAAACAATTGGTTTATAAACTGGATTAAAATTGATTGGTCAGAAAGGGAAACAAAAGATTTGATTTCTGCCTCCTCGCATGATTTTATTTTAAAAAGTAAATCAGGAAACATAAAAATAGAAACCTAGGTTTGGAGTTATTTCTTAATTTATCGAAGCAGTTCAAATAAAACCGTTAAAAAAGAATAGATGATTCTTCCTTACGTCTAGTTCAGTCTGTCGGGGGCTGGGGGGGCACGACAGAGCTACCGAGACATCTCCATACAGACCTTATAAGACACAAACAAGTTCAGCACGCAACCTGAAAAATAAACGACATGTAGTGTTTAAAAAAAAAAAGGTCATCTTTGCTGGCAGGGTCGGCACTGGTTCTGGGGGGGGGGTCCAGCAGAGGATGGGTTCTGGTCTCTGAGAGGGTTTTACTTTCTTGTAACATATCCTTTTTTTTTTTTTTTAAATAACCCATCAGACTTTTACTTTGAAAATCTGCCCCAAGAATTTCATTTTAATAAAAAAAAGAAATCCTGCAGAAACTTGATGCAGGAAGACAAAACCACCTTTTTATTGTCAGAGTGATTATGGTCCCCACTTCAGGAGCAGAGGTTGATTATTTAACCAATCCCAGGAGGCCATTCACGCCTCCTGCTGCGGCTCCGCCTCCTGCTGCAGCTCCGCCTCCTGCCGCACCCCCTGATCTGCATAATCCATCTGATGTTCAAGAACTAATCAAAGCCTCTGATTGGCACCTGCGTGTCACATGATGCTCTACAGATGCTTCTGGAATGTTTTCAGGGGTCAGGGGTCACAGCCGGCCGTCCAGGAAGAAGGCTGTTCAGACCGCTCGTCTGGGATACGCCCTTTTCTTCTTCTTCTCTTCCGTCTGTTGGCGGTCCTCCGTGAAGAAAAAAAGAAAAGGACACTAGGAGCTAAAAAACCTGTCAGCCTATTTACATACAGTCTCCACGTCTGGGTGTGTGTGTGTGTGTGTGTGTGTGTGTGTGTGTCGTAAGAAGTTCAGAGTGTGTATCTCTGTCTCAAGTCTGTGTTTCCAGGATGGAGGTTTACATGGATGTGTGTCTGCATATGCTAAATGGGTAGATAGAGTTGTGTGTGTGTGTGTCGAGTGGATAAACCTCTGTGTGTGTGTTCAGTAAAGTGTGTGTGTGTGTGTTCAGTCTGTGTCGGAGGAAGAGGAGGTTCCTGTTGAGGAGCTGTCATCGGAGGAGGAAGAGGAGCTGGCACTCAAGCGACTAGCCCCGCCTCCCGACGCTCCACCTCCAGCTGCCTTCTCTGTAGAGAGGGACAGAGGGACAGACGGGCAGAGGGACAGACAGGGAGACAAGTTGAAACCGATGTAGGAGTCAGTGATATTCCACAACACAGATCATCTGATACGAGCTAGGAGCTCATCTCAGGCATGAAAACGGGTCACGGGTGAAAAAGGTGAGAAGGACATTCAACTGGTTTTGTCAGAGAGATTTCTTCCAGTCATTCGTTGACTGGGGGCGGTAGCGTTAGCTAATCATTTTCCACGGAGCTTTAGCTAGCTGGCCAACGTCGCTGTGTTAAATGACTCAACTCGTTAGCTAACGTTAGCTAAGTCCATGTCAACAAAGCTCCTGGGTAACTTATTAAATATTACAACCATCACTCACTGTTCAATTCACTGAATCTCGCGCTCCTTCTGACACGCGCAACACGTGAATTCATGCCTGTAATTTACAGAGGACCCCCGTGTAACAGCAGCATGGCAGAACCCCACGTTAGCCGTTAGCATTGCGCTACTCACGCAGTAGCTTCCTCTGCTTCTTCTGGAGGCAGGACTTGACGTAGCGCTCCAGCTCGCGCAGCGTGGAGGGCTTGAGGGTCTCGAAGTCGATCTCTATCTCGTCGGGGTTGGAGTCCCTCAGCGAGGGCTCCCTGGACTGGATGATGTGGACCACGCGGCCCAGCTTCTCGCCCGGCAGCCGGTTGATGTCCAGGCTCAGCTGGCGCTTCTCGTCGTAGGACATTGGCAGAGACGACTCCTCGCCGCCGCCGCCGCCGTCGTCCCCGTTAGCCGAGCCGCCGCCCACCGCCTTGCCGCCTTTCTTGGGTTGCCTGGAAACAGAACTCCAGATCAGGACGAGTTATGGAAACCTAGCTTCTGAAGGTCACCGGTTGGCTGTATGGTACCTGGTGGCGGTCACCGTGCTGTTGGCTTTCCTGGCTGGCGCTTTCTTCTGATTGGCCGGTTTGGGTTGCTGAGCAGCAGCTTTAGGCTTCTTCTCTTCTTCCATCTTGCCCTTGTTCCCTTTGTCTTTCTTCTTCTCCTTGTCTTTCTTCTCTTTCTTCTTCTTGGGCTTGCTGACGGGCGCCTGCGACAGGACAGCGAGCTGCTCGTGCACCGCCTTCAACTGATGGAATATACTAACTATCAATACCTTTGACCTCCACGCGTAGAGCGCCTCGGCTGTGCGTCACTACGCACTCCACACGCAGCATCAACAACACAATTTCAAACATTTTGTTCAAATCCATAATGATATTAAAAAAGAAGAAAAAACCAGGATGTCCTTGACCTGTGATTGGTCGGCAGCACCAACCTGCTCCTGTAGCTCAGCCAATCGCGTGGCCCGCTCCTCCTCTGAGTCGGACGATTCGTCGGAGGAGGAGTTGTTGCTGCTGTCAGAGGAGGCGGTGCTTTTACTGACCAATGGGGTCGTGGAGGGGACGGAGGCTTCCAGGCCCTCGTCGGGGATCTTAGCGAAACGCATCTCAAACACGTCCTGAGGGGAGAGGGGTCGTTATCTCAAGGTCGTCATGGCAACCAGAGCACCTGCAGGCTTCTGGGGGACTCACCTGCAGCTTACGGGCCATGGCCACCACCTCGTGGTCGGGGGGGTTGTACTTGTAACAGTTGGAGAACATTAACCTGACGTCTGTTGCAAAACTTTGAGGATCGCTGTATTCTCCTTTGTCCATCTTTTTCTGTGGGCGGCATTAGAAGGTCAACATGTGAGAACAAGACTCCTCGCCAACACTAATGTTACATGTTAGAAGCGGCGTGTGCCTGAGGGGGCGGAGCCTCACCCGCACAGTGCTGAGGTCCATGGGGTGCTTGATGATGTCATGGTAGTCGTGGAGCTCCAGGGCCTCGGCGTCCACCGGCTTGTAGAAGGGCCACGCGTAGGCGGCGTGCTTCTTGGAGAGCATCTCCTTCAGGATGGCGTCGCAGTGCTTCATCTGCTCCCCCAGCTTGCCTCCCTTGCTCCTGCCAGCTCCGCCCCCTCCTGCCTCCGCGCCCGCCACCTCCTCCACCGTCTCCCTGCGGGTCTTAGCGGGCCGGGCGGCGGCCTCGCGGCGGGACAGGCCCAGTTTGGGCGGCTTGGCGTCCTGGGCGGACGGAGAGTCAGCTCGACCGGCTGAGATAGCCGACGTGGTGGGGGTGGTGGTGTCGGCTTTCCGCTTCACACCTTTCTTCTGTGGGGGAGACAGACGGGTGGGTGAGGTAGACAGACACAGGTAGAGACAGACGGGTGGGTGAGAGGTAGACAGACACGGGTGGGTGAGAGGTAGACAGACACAGGTAGAGACAGACGGGTGGGTGAGAGGTAGACAGACAGACGGGTGGGTGAGAGACGGGTAGAGACAGACGGGTGGGTGAGAGGTAGACAGACACGGGTAGAGACAGACGGGTGGGTGAGAGGTAGACAGACACGGGTAGAGACAGACGGGTGGGTGAGAGGTAGACAGACACGGGTGGAGACAGACGGGTGGGTGAGAGGCAGACAGACACGGGTAGAGACAGACGGGAGGGTGGGTGAGAGGTAGACAGACACGGGTAGAGACAGACGGGTGGGTGAGAGGTAGACAGACACGGGTAGAGACAGACGGGTGGGTGAGAGGTAGACAGACACAGGTAGAGACAGACGGGTGGGTGAGAGGTAGACAGACACAGGTAGAGACAGACGGGTGGGTGAGAGGTAGACAGACACGGGTAGAGACAGACGGGTGGGTGAGAGGTAGACAGACACGGGTGGAGACAGACGGGTGGGTGAGAGGTAGACAGACACGGTGGAGACAGACGGGTGGGTGAGAGGTAGACAGACACGGGTGGAGACAGACGGGTGGGTGAGAGGTAGACAGACACGGGTGGAGACAGACGGGTGGGTGAGAGGTAGACAGACACGGGTAGAGACAGACGGGTGGGTGAGAGGTAGACAGACACGGGTAGAGACAGACGGGTGGGTGAGAGGTAGACAGACACGGGTGGAGACAGACGGGTGGGTGAGAGGTAGACAGACACGGGTAGAGACAGACGGGTGGGTGAGAGGTAGACAGACACGGGTAGAGACAGACGGGTGGGTGAGAGGTAGACAGACACGGGTAGAGACAGACGGGTGGGTGAGAGGTAGACAGACACGGGTAGAGACAGACGGGTGGGTGAGAGGTAGACAGAGACAGACAGACGGGTGGGTAGAGACAGACGGGGGACGGGGTGGGTGAGAGGTAGACAGACACGGGTGGAGACAGACGGGTGGGTGAGAGGTAGACAGACACGGGTAGAGACAGACGGGTGTGACGGTCGACAGGGAGAGAGACCAGTAAACACAAGAGTTACCTTGACGACGGGCTGTGCAGACGGCATCATGGTTGCCGGTGGCTGTGGGGCGGGGACAGGGGGCGTGGTCTGGACAGGTGTGGGCGTGGTGGAGATGACCGGTGTCAGAGAGGGGGAGGGAGACGGGTAGGAGGGGGAGGGGAGGCTGAAGACTCCGCCTGCTGACTCACTGAGGGAGAGACAAAAAGTACTAATATTAATACGAATAACAAATATATACAACTAGAAGAAGCAGTAAAACCCTCTAGTAGTACTGATAGTAGCATTAGTACATAATCAGGAAACATGTATTGCCATAATATGTCAAACATACGAGGAGTGTGACTTGGCGGTTGGTGTGTAACAACAGTGCAAGAGGAATAAAATATAATGCTATAACGCTACGGGTTAGTTAAATAAAGCAATATGTTCAAGTTAAAAATGAAGGGAAGATAATGATAGCACCAGTACTGCAGTACTGACCCGTAGCACCAGTACTGACCTGTAGCACTAGCACTAGTACTGCTGTACTGACCTGTAGCACCAGTACTGCAGTACTGATCGGTAGCACTAGTACTGCAGTACTGACCTGGAGAGGTAGCACTTGTACTGCAGTACTGACCTGGAGAGGTAGCACTAGTACTGCAGTACTGACCTGGAGTAGTGGCCCCGGGCTTCTTGCTCTTGCCTTTGGGAGCCGGAGGAAGCAGAGCGACTTCTTCTTGAGGCATCTGAGAGACTTTCTGCAGGAAGATCTTCTCCAGGGCCTGCGCCATGAGGACGATGTCATCGGTGGGCTGAGACAGAGCGGTGAATGGTAAGTGGACTGTACTTGTATACGTTTTTCTAGTCTTCTGACCACTCAAAGCGCTTTAACACTACATGACATCATTCACCCGCTCACACACACAGTGACACCTGCCATCAGTCACTAACATCCACACACTGCAGTCACAGCTACAGGAGCATTGTGGGTTAAGTGTCTTGCCCAAGGACACATGGACATGCGGGTTCGCCTGGCCTGGGATCGAACCGACAACCTTCTGATTGGAGGACGACCTGCTCCCCACTCACTAGGGCTGTCAACGAATATTCTATATTCAAATGTGAAAAACCAAGACAACAGCAGTTTCAATCACTGAATGAAGTCTGACGTATGTGGGACAAGAATCAGGACATTAAACTGCTCGTTTATTGTTGTCGTTCATTTAAACCGGCGTGGGTGGGGGGACACAGACAGAGACACAGACAGAGACAGAGAGACGTCTGCGGTCGTGGCCGTTAGTTAATGTACTTATTTTTGTGTAGGTAATATGTTGTTATATCAGTTTAAAGCTAAATAGATGACATATACAAGCTGTTCTGTCTCGTATTCATTTGTCCTGTTATTGACGTGTCTAATGCGCAACCAGATATTCAAATATCTGTGTTTTTTTAAGTGAATATTCAAACATCATTTTTGACAGCCCCCCCGCGGTGATGTCATGGTTACTACGGTTACCTGCTGCTCAAGTATTACAGTACACAGAGTGTGAAGTAGTACCTTGTTGTAGATGTAGCAGTTGGTGAACATGGTGTTGAAGTCCTGCATGGCCTCACTGGCACTCCAGTAGTAGTTGTTCTCCAGACGTTTCTTGATGGTACCCATGTCCATCGGGTTCTTGATCACCTTGTGGTAGTCCTGAGAACAACCATGCTGTTAGCTTAGCATAGCACGGTTCTTCCAGGTGAGAACAAGGGGACAGGTACTCACTGCCAGGCAGAGCTTGATGGCGTCCACCGGCTGGTAGAAGGGCCAAGCGAACTGGTGCTTCCAGAGCGTCTTCACCACCACGTTCTGCATGTACTGCAGCTGGTTGGTCTTCCTGGTGGAGACAAACACACAGGCTGTCCTTCACTGGTCCTGGATCCGCTTTGTATGCCACTGATACCAATTATTGATCCATGTCAACAGATACAGGATATTCATTCGTTCTATAAACCAAACATACCGAATGTTATGCTCTTACTTAGAAAACACACAACTCAAAGACCAGATGAAATACTGGAGCTGAATCATCCGCTTAGATTTCACTGTATTATAATGTGCTTAGAGTGAAGTTTATCAGCGGACCCTACCTGCCAGGTTTGGTGGCATTGGTGACCTCCGGGGGGGCCGGGTTGGTGAGGGTGGGGGGGCTGGGGGGCGCAGCCTCGGGGGCGTCCGACATGGTGGACGACTGACGCAGCAATGCACTGTGGGATGGCAGCGTTGGACCACCAGGTGAGAAAACAACTCCCTCTGGGGTCTGAGGGAGGTGTGTGTGGGTGTGTGTGTGTTTGTGCGGGTTCAGTTCAGGCGTTGTTGTTGATTCTTCAGCTCAATGTTTCTTTCGAGGAGACACACTCCCATTGCACAACCTGAGAGACAGAGACAGAGACGCTGTTACACGTCTGTCTTTCTGGAAACAAACATGTCAACTCATTGATAAGGCAACACCCCTAAACAACGTTATTGTTTTGACTCATAGGAAATGACACGTGTTGTGTTGGATTCACTACACATCATGTATAACAATTATTTAAGATCCTGGGAGCTGCTGGCGGTTTGATCCTCTGATCAATACGTCTGTCCACGTGATCTATTCATCGCTCAGCCGATGAAAAATGCTTTAGAATAACTGAGCCAAAGTGTGCCAGAACAAAGCCAGACGAGGTCACATGATGATGAGCAGCCAATCAAAAAAGCTCTGATCAGCTTTGATATGAAAATAAAATAAAAGCTGAACCCAGTTTCTCCATTGGAGTAAATTTACCATGACAAATATAATGTGACGTATTATTTTTACTGCAAGATTAGTATCTTTACTGAAAAACAACAATTTCACAATTATCTTATAACTCAAAATCTCCCATATGACTTTAGTATTCATGTTGTGCTACACGTCACCTCGGAAGGAAACATTGTACTTTTTTATCTTAGATTAACAGAAATACACAATAAAGTTATAAAGAATTAAATACCAGCAGTATATCTCATTAAACTGAGCTCCGCCTTTAATGGATTCAAAATAGTAACAAATACAATATTTTGATAGTATTTGCTTTTACTTTTGGTACTTGAAATACAACCTAAAAGGTTTTCATGTAGCAGAGAATACTTGCACGCTGTGGTATTACCACCTAAACTGCAGTAGAGCTCACACACGAACCAGAACTCCAGAACCCGTCCAGACCACGGGGAGTCCAGCCCGGATCAACAGATGTTACAGTCCGCCTGCATGCTGCGGTTCAGCGGCTAGCGAGCGAGCTAACTGCTAACAGACACCGTTGTGATCAACAATACTCCCCCAAATAGGGTCACCAGCGACCCGATCCACAACCAGCGACACCCGCCGTTTGACGAACTGCTTAAAGACACATAAAGCCTCGCGCTAACTGCTCCACCTGCTCAGGTGTGCGTGTTTTCTCAGGCTAGCGAAACATCCCGTTTCTCTCGCTTTAAAAAGATGGCGGGCAAGCCCAGGCTAAATGTAAGCTAGGTGGCTAGCTAAAGCAGCTAGGCTACTTACCGGAGACGTAAACGTCATAAATAGCGTTAATAGCCGTCGTGTTGGCGTCTGAGCGCGTGCAGAAGGTGATATCTGGACGGGTGTTTCGGTAACAAGCGGCTCACCGGGGCGATTAACGCGCTCACCGATCCGTTGCTTGCAGATGTTCCCGCTAGCTAATGAGCCGTTAGCCTGTTAGCTGAGCTTTGTCTGAAGGCGCCGAGCGGCCATCCAGGATCCGACACACGGCGACTCATCCCGTACGGCTCCTGCTCCCATTACCCGTTAACCGCACCGGTACCGGTCGGAGAGGGGATTCACTTTGTGGCTCGGTCCTCCGGGAAATCCAGCAGTGGGCTCCGGTACGTTTTATGGAAGATTTTTTTTTTATTTAGCGAAGTAGCATAATAGATGAGTTATCAGCTGTCTCCTGTCTGCGCAGGCGCAGTGGCGAGCGGCATCACGGATGTTGTTGTGACCGGATTGGCTGGCTGGGGTTTGCGGGGCTCTCTGATTGGCTGTGGGATGGTTGCGAGGCTATGATTTGTCTCTACGGAATGTAAAGCGCTGTGATTGTTTGGGGACTCAGTCGGACTGCAGTGATTGGCTGACGCGATGAATGGACGGCCGGGATTGGCTGGTTAGGTACACTGGATCAGAATGGCTCTATCACAGGAACTACGTTTCCCACCATGCATAGCAGCAGTAAAGAAGCTGTTTACATTGGTACAATAATGAATGTTTATATTGATACAATACCATTTTTATTTTGATACAATAATGGTTTCATATTAATAACTGATGTCTGTATTGGTACAATAACGGATGTTTGCCTTGATACAGTAACATGTTTATATTTATACAGTAACTGATAACTTTATATTGATGCATGTAAGCAGCTGAACAAAGATCAAAAGAACCAATACAAAACTGTGATAACATAATTTATCCAAAGGTTTTCAAACAACATCGTGTTGATAGTTTTTGGGGTGGAAGACATTTTAATTAGAAGTCAATGCAGTAATTGTGTCTGTCGAACACAAAAAGTATGAGATTTGGAACACGGCTCTTCTCTGAACTATTCACTGCATTACGTCACATGTTATTTATCTGACGCTTTTATCCAAAGCGACTTACAATAAGAACATTTCAACCAGAAGGACTCAAACTCAGAAGAACAAGAAACAAGAAAGTGCAATTTCATCAAATAAGCTGATTTACAACTTGCTGTAGATAAGAACCATTATAAGTCCAATGTAAGTGCTACAGTTAGTTAGTGTGTTAGTGGAGGTAGAGTCTGAAGAGGTGTGTCTTTAGTCTGAAGATGTGAAGGCTCTCTGTGGTCCTGATGTCTTCAGAGACCTCCTTCCACCATTTAGGAGCAGGACAGCAAAGAGTGGAGATCTAGTGGAGTGTTTTGCTCTCAGTGAGGAGGAACAAGCAGTTTATCACATGCAGAGCGGAGAGGTCAGAGGTCGGGATGTCGGGTTGGACCAGGTCCTGGATGGAAGCTGGACCCCATCCATTCACAGCATGGTACGTGAGCACCATGTTTAGAACTGGATGAGCCACCGGTACCAGTGAAGAGAGCGGAGGAGTGGAGGAGTGAGGGAGAACTTAGGAAGGTTAAAGACCAGTGGAGCTGCTGCATTATGTCAAGAGGAACGGGCGCAAGAGAATCTGGTCAATTTTTCAAATTACAAAAATATATATATTTATTCTTTCTGTGAAGCGGCCCGGTACCGGCCCACGGCCCTGTGGTTGAGAACCTCTGGTCTATAGGACCTGACGTCACTGGTCGCCCTCTGCTGGTCACTACAGAGAATGGGTGACACTCGACAGCCGACTCTCCCTGACTCCCAACATCAGTGACACCACACCACATCAGGTCCTGTAGACCAGTAGGTTCTACAACATCAGGAGAACACGTCCTCTTCTCACTCAGAAGGCAGGCGCAGGTACTGATTCAGGCTCTTATCGTCTCCCTCCTGGACTACTGTAACTCTCTCCTGCAGGTCTCCTGCTACCACCACCCATTCCACCTCTGCAGCTCATCCAGAATGCAGCAGCTCCACTGGTCTTTAACCTTCCTAAGTTCTCCCCTCTCCTCCTCCACTCCTCCGCTCTCTTCACTGGTACCGGTGGCTCATCCAGTTCTAAACATGGTGCTCAGGTACCATGCTGTGAATGGATGGGGTCCAGCTTCCATCCAGGACCTGGTCCAACCCGACATCCCGACCCGCACTCTCCGCTCTGCATGTGATAAACTGCTTGTTCCTCCTCACTGAGAGCAAAACACTCCACTAGATCTCCACTCTTTGCTGTCTGTCCTAAATGGTGCTCTAAATGGTGGACACATCTTCAGACTAAAGACACCTCCAGACTAACACACTAACTAACTGTAGCACTTACATTGGACTTATAATGGTTCTTATCTACAGCAAGTTGTACATCGGCTTATTTTAGGAAATCACACTTTCTTGTTTCTTGTTCTTCTGAGTTTGTTTCCTGATGGTTAAATGTTCTTATTGTTAGTCGCTTTGGATAAAAGCGTCAGATAAATGACATGTGATGTGATGTAATTTCTCAAGAGTCACCAAGCGTCTCCATTGGACCATAAAGCAGGGAATGCTTTAGGGCGGGGCTACACAGTGATTGGCAGGTCTCTAGACCAGATCAAACAAGACACAAAATAAGATGTCTGATTA
>BMAF01000006.1:77500-110000 GCA_014132575.2 Gasterosteus nipponicus
AGAGAAAGGAGCGTGTGAGGAACACAGGAGAATAGACGGTTCTGTAGGATGTGTGTTTCCTCCAACCTTGCCTCCTCTCCTTCTCCTCTCTGAGTTCCTCCTCCATTCTCCTCAGCAGGAGGCGGGTCGGCTGGCTCCCGTTTGATCCTGCGGACGGCCTGCAGCAGCTCCTCGGGACTCAGGGACTCCGCCTGCTGGAAACCCCCGAGCTCGTCTGACGAGGTCGTCTGTGACACACGTGTAAATCAACGTGTTCAATGACTGTGAATCAACAAACTCGTTTCTCTGACGTCCACCAGAGGGCGTTGTCAGGTCAAGTCTCGGGGGTTTGGTGGTGGCCGTCTGATGTTTCAATGTTATTTGATAACGTTGTCTACCTGGACCATGGTCTGCCTACATTGTGGTCTATATGTGGGCTACATGGATCTTGGACTTCCCAGACGATGGCCTACCTGAGGTCCAGGCGCAGCTCTGTGGGCGTGGCCTAACTAACCTGTGAGTCGCAGCAGAGGGGCGAGGAGGAGGCCTTCATCATCATCAGCTCCATGCCCCGCTCCACGATGTTCTGGATCTGCAGGTACCCGGCGGTGTACATGAGGACCAGCTGCTCGCTGGCGGCCATGCTGAGTCGCCCCGTGTAGCAGAAGGACAGGATTTGCTGGAAACACGCCGGCGTCACCGAGGACGGCAGCTCGAACACCGCCGGCGAAGAAGAGGAGGACTCAGCGGCAAAAAGGTCCCTGAAGTAGAGTGAGGATGTGGCCAGCACGGCCCGGTGAGCCTTGAAGGCCCGTCCCTGCACCAGCACGGACACGTCGCAGTGCTGACCCAGCAGACGCTGCTCGTTCAGGTTGCCCAGCACGCCGTTACCGAAGTCCGGGATCTCCACCCGCAGCATGGTGGGGCGGTTCCGGAGGAGGAGGAGGAGACTGAGGGGCACTTAGGTGTCAGGGATCCCACAGATGTGACCTACAGAACGCCTCAGATGCATGTCGTTGTGGAGGAAACGGAGAGGTCAAAGGTCAATGGGCGGTGCTCAGGTGTGGAGACGGACAAATGGAGGCTGTAGCTCACCAGCACAAAGACACCTGAAAGACGAGGAGGAGAGTTAATGGTCTGTCCTTCTCTCTCCTGCCGCTCCTCTTTGATTTGTTCTATGAACAGAAATAAATATATATATTTATATATATATATATATATATATATATATATATATATATATATACAATATATATATATATATACAACTTTACCTCAACATAAAAAAAACAATATCCTTTTATAATAAATAAAAATGACACACAAAAATGTAACATTAAATATTCTTGTGTGTCCGTTCACTAAGTAATAAATTCAAACATGGAGGCTTATTTTTGACTCATCCGACCATCATTGACTATTCATTGTTCTCTCAAGTATTTATACCAGGCAACACTTTCTCCGTCCTGATTGGTTATGTTGAGATCAGAAGGAATCTGTGGATGAAACATCTATTTTTGTGTCTTAAATTGTGTGCAGTGACCAGCAGGGGGCGACTCCTCTGCTCCCATAGACGTCTATGAGGAAATGACTCTACTTCTCTGTAGTGACCAGCAGGGGGCGACTCCTCTGCTCCCATAGACGTCTATGAGGAAATGACTCTACTTCTCTGTAGTGACCAGCAGGGGGCGACTCCTCTGCTCCCATAGACGTCTATGAGGAAATGACTCTACTTCTCTGTAGTGACCAGCAGGGGCGACTCCTCTGCTCCCATAGACGTCTATGAGGAAATGACTCTACTTCTCTGTAGTGACCAGCAGGGGCGACTCCTCTGCTCCCATAGACGTCTATGAGGAAATGACTCTACTTCTCTGTAGTGACCAGCAGGGGCGACTCCTCTGCTCCCATAGACGTCTATGAGGAAATGACTCTACTTCTCTGTAGTGACCAGCAGGGGGCGACTCCTCTGCTCCCATAGACGTCTATGAGGAAATGACTCTACTTCTCTGTAGTGACCAGCAGGGGCGACTCCTCTGCTCCCATAGACGTCTATGAGGAAATGACTCTACTTCTCTGTAGTGACCAGCAGGGGGCGACTCCTCTGCTCCCATAGACGTCTATGAGGAAATGACTCTACTTCTCTGTAGTGACCAGCAGGGGGCGACTCCTCTGCTCCCATAGACGTCTATGAGGAAATGACTCTACTTCTCTGCAGTGACCAGCAGGGGGCGACTCCTCTGCTCCCATAGACGTCTATGAGGAAATGACTCTACTTCTCTGTAGTGACCAGCAGGGGGCGACTCCTCTGCTCCCATAGACGTCTATGAGGAAATGACTCTACTTCTCTGCAGTGACCAGCAGGGGCGACTCTCTGCTCCCATAGACGTCTATGAGGAAATGACTCTACTTCTCTGTAGTGACCAGCAGGGGGCGACTCCTCTGCTCCCATAGACGTCTATGAGGAAGTGACTCTACTTCTCTCTTGATTTATTCCCTCAGTAAACATTGTATACATGAGTTTATGGTCTCAGTCTCTAGTTTAAAGTCTTCTTCATCACCACATGATGTTCATTTAGAATAGAGTTCATTTGAATGATGGTCTATTGTTACAACCATACAAAAATACAACCCTACACAACTACAATCCAACACAACTACAAAACGTCAACGCTACAAAACGTCAACGCTACAAAACGTCAGTGCTACAAAACTACAAGACTATAATAATAATAAAAAATGACAACGCTACAAAACTACAACACCACAAAACGTCAGCGCTACAAAACGTCAACGCTACAAAACGTCAAGCTACAAAACGTCAAGCTACAAAACCTCAACGCTACAAAACGTCAGTGCTACAAAACGTCAACGCTACAAAACTACAAGACTATAATAATAATAAAAAATGACAACGCTACAAAACTACAACACCACAAAACGTCAGCGCTACAAAACGTCAACGCTACAAAACTACAAGACTATAATAATAATAAAAAATGACAACGCTACAAAACTACAACACCACAAAACGTCAGCGCTACAAAACATCAACGCTACAAAACGTCAAGCTACAAAACGTCAACGCTACAAAACGTCAGTACTACAAAACGTCAGCACTACAAAACTACAAGACAATAATAATAATAAAAAATGACAACACTACAAAACTACAATGCTACAAAACTGACCCCACACAACTACAATGCTACAAAACAACGCCACAAAGCTACAATTCACAACACTACAAACCTGGAAGGGTACACAACTACAATGATACAAAATAACAACGCTACAAAACTACAACACCACAAAACGTCAACGCTACAAAACGTCAACGCTACAAAACGTCAGTACTACAAAACGTCAACACTACAAAACGTCAACGCTACAACACTACAAGACTATAATAATAATAAAAAATGACAACGCTACAAAACTACAATGCTACAAAACTGACCCCACACAACTACAATGCTACAAAACAACGCCACAAAGCTACAATTCACAACACTACAAACCTGGAAGGGTACACAACTACAATGATACAAAATAACAACGCTACAAAACTACAACACCACAAAACGCCAACGCTACAAAACTACAACGCACAACGCTATAAAACTACAACATTACAAAAATACAATGCAAAAAACTATAATGCCACAAAACTACCACACCCCAACACTACAAAATTACAACATCACAACGCTAGACCAATAGAGCCAGTACAGTAGAGTCCAGGAGCGTCCTGGTCCATGGATTGTGGTTGTTTACAGATAGACAGGTAGATACAGAGACAGGCAGACAGACAGTTAGCGGAGGATGGATATGAGACAGGCAGACTTCACCTCTGCTCCTCTTCCTCCTCTTCTTCTCTAAGCAGCAGGACGGCCGGGAGAGGTTTCCTTCTTCTTCTTCTCCTGTGCTCAGTCAACGCATCGTCTGTGTGACACAGGAGCGAGGGGGGAGGACGGGGGAGGGGGGGGGGACATAGCAGACAGCCAAGGAGGAGGAGTCATCTGAGGACAGAGAGGAGCTAATGCGGCTAACTGCCCTGCAGAGGACGAGAGAGAAAGAGAGACAGACATCATTTACAGACATACTGCAAGGTTGAATATTAATACACACACAATAATACACGTATGTGTGTGTAACTGTGTGTATGTGTCTATACTTGCGTGTCTGTGTGTGTACGTGTGGCATGACTTGGCCAAATGCACAGCTCTGCATTGCAGTGCTGAGGCTGAGTTGGCATGCCGAGTACATAGTGTGCACACTGCGAGTTTGTGCCTGACACACACACACACACACACACACAGAACTGCAGCTACAGCCTCTCTAGTGGTCCTGGGTCTTCATCTGGGAGGGTGGTGGTCTTTAGGGTCAGGGAGCAGCGGAAGGGAAAGGAGAGGAGCAAGCAGTGGCAGCAGCAGCAGAGGAGGCGGAGGAGGCGGTGGTGCAGGGCCGCAGCTCATTTCCAGGTGGGTGGTGGAGGTCTGGCCGAGAAGGAGGTGGAGGGGATGGAGTGGCGCAGTGACTCTGATGATCTCTCTGACGATGGACGGAGACGTGTCCCCGCTGGAGGACATTAACGCTGTTGGGCTCCCACCAAAGGCAGTTTTGCAGTGCATTGCGGCTCCAGGACATGAACGCCCGACTGAAAAGGTTCTTTGAGGACCAACTCTGGTCCTGTGAGCAACACTGTGGTATCTCTGCCAATCGACTTGAGAGGATTATGGATTCCGGCTCTCAGCTTTCAGCCGTTAGGCATCTCCAATCCAACACTTCCCGGACCAAACCTCGGCGGGGAGAGCGTTGTTCTAGCTGCTCCAGGGAGGTCATCACAGCTCAAGCTTCTGTCAACATGGTCCTCCACTACATCCTCCAGCATCTGGACTCCCCAGGAACCTACGCCAGGATCCTGTTTGTGGACTTCAGCTCTGCCTTCAACACCATCATCCCGTCTCTGCTGCAGGACAAACTCTCCCAGCTGCACCACCCGACTCCACCTGCAAGTGGATCACAGACTTCCTGTCTGACAGGAAGCAGCATGTGAAGCTGGGGAAACATGTCTCAGCCTCTCGGACCATCAGCACCGGTTCCCCTCAAGGCTGCGTTCTTTCCCCTCTGCTCTTCTCCCTGTACACCAACAGCTGCACCTCCAGTCACCAGTCCGTCAAGCTCCTGAAGTTTGCGGATGACACCACCCTCATTGGACTGATCTCTGGTGGGGACGAGTCCGCCTACAGGTGGAGTCTGACCATCTGGTGTCCTGGTGCAGCCAGAACAACCTGGAGCTCAACGCTCTAAAGACAGTGGAGATGGTTGTGGACTTGAGGAACAGAGCCCCACCCTCCCCCATCAGAAACACCAGAGGGGCTCTGGAGGAACCATCAGAACCTTGTATGGTGGAACCCGGAGTAAAGAGTCATTGAGTTGCAACTGGATTTATTCAGGCGGATTATTTACAAATCTCATGAAACGCATCAGAAGTAAAAGCAGCAGATGGACGTTCAGGTCTCATCGGACAAAAGAGACAAACAAAAGTTACAGATACAAACTGACACCGATACACTTCAATTAAAATAAACCAATGATGTAATAATCAATTATTAGGGTTAAGCTTTTTCAGCTGGATAGATTTTAAAAAGTTTTTTTTTTATTTCAGCCACATCCATTTACAATAAGTAATTTGTAAAGTATTGAATTGATAATTAAATGTTTAAGTGGTAAAAATTAAAGGGAAAAATTGATTTAAAAAAGGGTTTTTCTATTTCTTTGCTCCCTTCAGGTTTGTTCAAACATTCAAACATTTTCTGTGATAAAAATTCCTTCCTTCCTGACTTCATGAGGAAACAGTCACATGACTTTCATCACATGTTCAAAAGGTCACATGCTCAGATGGGCAAATGGTCACATGGTCAAAATTGAATCTATGAGTACAGCTTTCTAAAATGCACACGAGGGTCCCAAGGTGCGAGCTTTGGGATGACTGGTCCATTAATGGTGCCTGCAGGTCCACCGTGAGCCCCCCACGGGTCAGATGGGGAGGCGGGTGTGTCGGAGTTTCCACCTCCTGGACCGGACTTTGAAGAAGAAGAAGAGGAGCATGAGGACGAGGCAGGAGCAGACGTACAGAACCACACACAGGCTCATGTCCACACTGTTAAAACCCAGACCCAAAATCCAAACCCCCCCTTGTCCTCCTCCCAGGACCAGAACCTTCTCCCCACCCAGAGCCTGGTGTCCCGGCTCCAGCTCTACGGCTCGTCCTCCTCCCGGCTCCTGCTGTGGCTGGCTGGCTTGTACTGGATCAGGATCGGGACGAGGATGAGGATCGGAAGGAGGTGCGCCGAGTCGTGGGGGAGTCAGGGAGTATTTGGGGGAGATGTTGGCGGCGCCGTAGTGGTGTCTGAGGAAGAGGAGGACGTGGTCGTGGTTCCACACGTGGACCCCGTGTTTCTCCTCGTGGCAGGAGGCGCAGAGGGAGGGGCTCGGCCACGGAGCTTTAGGGAAGAGGGGGTCATCGCTGAGAGAGCCTGGAGGGGGAGGAGCTTGTGTTACATCATCAACCAAACACAAGTGACTTTACTGAAAAATATTTTATTTTGAAAAATGAACGGATGTTGTATTTTAGACACAAACAATGATGGAACATGTTGAAACTTTGCCAACATTGTCCCCACATTCAGCAGGACGCCACGGTCTTTAGGGACTTTATTCATCAACCAAACACAAGTGACGTTGCAGCAGTGTGCAGCAGTGTGTAACAGTGTGCAGCAGTGTGTAACAGTGTGCAGCAGTGTTTGAAAAATGAACGGATGTGCAGCAGTGTGTTTAACAGTGTGCAGGTTTGCAGCAGTGTGCAGCAGTGTGTAACAGTGTGCAGCAGTGTCAGTGTGCAGCAGTGTGTAACAGTGTGTGTGGAACATGTTGCAGTGTGCAACGGTGTGCAACTTCCAGTTGGCCAGTAGTGCACAGTGTTTGTGCAACAGTGTGCAGCAGTGTGTCCAGTGTGCAGCATGTGCAGCAGTGTGCAGCAGTGTGCGGTGTGTAACAGTGGTAGTGTGCAGCAGTGTGCAGCAGTGTGCAGCAGTGTGCAGCACCACAGTGTTTAGGAGACAGCAGTGGCAACAGTGTGCAGCAGTGTGCAACTTGTGCAGCAGTGTAGCAGCAGTGTGTAACAGTGTTCAGCAGTGTGTAGTGTGCAACAGTGTGCAGCAGTGTGCAGCAGTGTGCAGCAGTGTGCAGCAGTGTGCAGCAGTGTGCAGCAGTGTGCAGCAGTGTGTAACAGTGTGCAGCAGTGTGCAGCAGTGTGTAACAGTGTGCAGCAGTGTGCAGTGTGCAACAGTGTGCAGCAGTGTGCAGCAGTGTGCAGCAGTGTGCAGCAGTGTGTAACAGTGTGCAGCAGTGTGCAGCAGTGTGCAACAGTGTGCAGCAGTGTGCAGCAGTGTGCAGCAGTGTGTAACAGTGTGCAGCAGTGTGTCCAGCAGTGTGCAGCAGTGTTCAGCAGTGTAACAGTGTGCAGCAGTGTGTAACCACTGTGTGTGTGTGTCAGTGTGCAGCAGTGTGCAGCAGACAGTGTGTAGTAGTGTGTAGCGGTGCGGCAGCAGTGTGCAGCAGTGTGCAGCAGTGTAGCATCACCAGTGTGCAGCAGCAGTGTGTAACGGTGTGCAGTGTGCAGCAGTGTGTAGTAGTGTGCAGCAGCAGTGTGTAACAGTGTGCAGCAGTGTGTGCAGTGTGCAACAGTGTGTAGCAACAGTGTGCACAGTGCAGCAGTGTGCAGCAGTGTGTAGTAGTGTGCAGCAGTGTGCAGCAGTGTGCAGCAGTGTGTAGTAGTGTGCAGCAGTGTGACTACCTGCCAGTCTTGAGTTGACCAGGTTGTGTTGAGTCCACAACCAGAGGACCTGCTCCTCTGGGTTGTGGACCGTCTCCATGGTGATGGAAGCTGCTTCTTCAAAGTGTCGACCACATTCCTCACAACCAAAGAAGGTGGAGATGTAACGACGCATCACCTGCAGCACCGGGGACGCTTTGGCCTCCAGACCTGCAGACAGACAGGTGGACAGGAAGGGACAGAGACAGGTTAACATCTCTACTGAGACATTCCATGTTTCTGTATTAATGTCGTATTTCTTTGTGTACCTGTGTTGTCCAGGGCAGTGGGCGTGGCCTCATGCTGGACGGTCAGGACGTGGAACAGAGTCCACAGAGAGCACGGGTAACCTCTAAGCCCCGCCCTGCTGCCCTGGCAACCAACCCAGCGGAGTTCTGCACCGAGGAACACACCGGAGATCTGGACAGAGACAGGAAGTCAGCGCTCGCTGAGTGCGTGCGTGTGCGTGCGTGTGCGTGCGTGTCTCACCCTCATCTTGTTGTCTACCAGGTCCAGCACGGCCTGGTAGGGGATTTGTGGAAGAGGCAGACTGAGCAGCCAATCAGAGAGTGTCTCCATCAGCTTCACCACAGAACCTCCACCTGGATACAGCTGCACCGGTGGAGGCAAGTCAGACGCAGCAGCATTGTGGGTAATTTAGGACTGAAGGGTCTGAGCGCTGTTGTTACCTTAGCAACCAAAGTAACAAAGTCCTTGAAGACCTGTAGCTCCTCCCCCTCCAAGGTGCTGTGGGCAGCCAGCTCGACCCTCAGCAGGTAGTGGAGCGCCGACTCCAGATCAGCCGCATAGACCTTTGACCTGCGCACACGCACACGCACACTTAACTGGACGCGCTGACTCCGGATCAGATCGGAGCCGGTGGTCTGAGTCCCTCACCGGTCCAGGTCCCTCCAGGTCTCGCTGCTCCGCTTGTCCTCCTGCGCCGCCATTAGGGCTCCATTGGTACCGGCAGACCTCCACCTCAGCTGGACTCCTGGTAAGCTCCTCAGCAAGGAGGAGAAGAAGAACCTCAGGCGCTTCACACTGGGGGGGTGAGGAGGACAAGAGGCCAGAGGAGGGGGGAGACAAGGTGGAGGAGGACAAGGGGGCAGAGGAGGGGGGAGACAAGGTGGAGGAGGACAAGGGGGCAGAGGAGGGGGGAGACAAGGTGGAGGAGGACAAGGGGGGAGGAGAAGAAGCATTTAAAAAAATAGAATGAGACCTTATGAGACTAAACTGACGTCAGTGTGTGTGTGTGTGTGCGCGTGTCCACTCACACAGGCAGGTGTGTGTGTGTGTGTGTGTGCGCACGTGTCCACTCACACAGGCAGGTGTGTGTGTGTGTGTGCGTGTCCACTCACACAGGCAGGTGTGTGTGTGTGTGTGTGCGTGTCCACTCACACAGGCAGGTGTGTGTGTGTGTGTGTCCACTCACACAGGCAGGTGTGTGTGTGTGTGTGTGCGTGTCCACTCACACAGGTGTGTGTGTGTGTGTGTGTGTGTGTGCGTGTCCACTCACACAGGCAGGTGTGTGTGTGTGTGTGTGTGTGCGTGGTCCACAGGCAGGTGTGTGTGTGTGTGTGTGCGTGTCCAGGCAGGTGTGTGTGTGTGTGTGTGTGTGCGTGTCCACTCACACAGGCAGGTGTGTGTGTGTGTGTGTGTGTGTGTGTGTGTGTGTGTGTGTGTCCACACACAGGCAGGTGTGTGTGTGTGTGTGTGTGTGTGTCCACTCACACAGGTGTGTGTGTGTGTGTCCACTCACACAGGCAGGTGTGTGTGTGTGTGTGTGTGTGTGTCCACTCACACAGGCAGGTGTGTGTGTGTGTGTGTGTGCGTGTGTCCACTCACACAGGCAGGTGTGTGTGTGTCCACTCACACAGGCAGGTGTGTGTGTGTGTGTGTGCGTGTCCACTCACACAGGCAGGTGTGTGTGTGTGTGTGCGTGTCCACTCACACAGGCAGGTGTGTGTGTGTGCCGTTGGGCTGCAGCAGGTACACTGAGGGGAAAGTTGAGACCTTCAGAACGTCCAGCAGACGGAGATCAGAGCTCAGAGCTCTCTTCACCTCCACACCGGAGAACTGGAGCAGGTCCAGGGCCACCTGGGGGGTCGGGGGTCGGGGGTCGGGGGTCAGGGGGGGAAACCTGTGCTATGACTCCATGTGTTGGGATCATCAGAGTGAATGATGGATCTTCACACTCTCCTTGTACCGGTGCTTCTCCACTAGGACGTCATAACGTTACCTCTCGTCCTACGTAGGAGTCTGGCTCCTCTATGATGATGGCAGTGTAGTGGTCTGACCTTTGACCCAGCAGAGGGAGCAGCTCTTCAGAACTAGAGACACACAGAACCACACCCTGTGATTGAGGAGAACGCTGTTCTGGGTCAGTCCGGTTCTAGACTGGTTGCTACTGGTTCTGGTACCTGTATGGCTCCAGTGGAGGACACTGGTCCGGCCAGTCGGCCTTGGTGTGGTTCTGCAGGATCTGGACCATTAATTGTCTCACTGACTGGACCTCTCGGTCTGCACCTGGAGACAGACAGACCGGTTAGAGACAGACGGGTAGAAAGACAGACCGGCAGGTTGAGTATGTGAAAGTGTCTCACCTCTGTAGGACGTCCCTCTGTCTGTCTCTGGACTGTGAGCATGGAAGTACTGAGGACATGCAGAGTACCGTTACTACGTAGTACTAGTACACATCCTCATAGTAAAAGCATATCTGCAAACTGAACACTGCTAAATGACGCGACTCGTTAGTACTAGTACATAGACGCAACCAGGTACTAGTACATAGACGCAACCAGGTACTAGTACATAGACGCAACCAGGTACTAGTACATAGACGCAACCGCATAACGAGGTACTAGTACATAGACGCAACCAGGTACTAGTACATAGACGCAACCAGGTACTAGTACATAGACGCAACCAGGTACTAGTACATAGACGCAACCAGGTACTAGTACATAGACGCAACCGCATAACGAGGTACAAGTACATAGACGCAACCAGGTACTAGTACATAGACGCAACCGCATAACGAGGTACTAGTACATAGACGCAACCAGGTACTAGTACATAGACGCAACCGCATAACGAGGTACAAGTACATAGACGCAACCAGGTACTAGTACATAGAGCGAAACCAGGTACTAGTACATAGATGCGACCAGGTACTAGTACATTACAGTACGTACATAAAGGTACTAGTACATCGCAACCAGGTACTAGTACATAGACGCAACCAGGTACTAGTACATAGACACAACCGCGTAACGAGGTACTAGTACATAGACACAGCCGCATAACGAGGTACTAGTACATAGACAACAAGGTACTAGTACATACTCTGAATGTCGGGTAGAACTTGATGCTGAATTCTTTACAGACGTTAAAGTTTTCTTCTTGAGCGCAGTCCAACACCCCCACAGTGAAGACAGGCCGCCAGTCTGAGAGACAGAGACAAGGCAGAGACAAGGCAGAGACAAGGCAGAGACAAGGGGGCAGACAGAGACACTTTCAGTATTGTTACACGGAATGCCAGAGAGCAGCTGCTCTCCAGTCCGATTTGTCCCCACAGAAGACAGATGGAGACCAGAGACTCATTCACACAGGTGTGTCAGCATGTGTGCACGCGCGCCATTTGATTAACAGACAGGTTTGTACTTTGAAAGTTTAAACTGGATTAAAAGAACCAACATTTAAACGTTACATCAATAAAGTTTACACAGATTGAATCAAAGTCTCCGTAGGACAGCGGAGCTAACGGAGCTAACGGAGCTAACCGCTCTCTGAGGCCAGTCCTCATTAATCCGTCAAACTGTCGCGTTTCCGGTGGTTCCGGTGTGACGTGGCGTTGCTCGGATACCGGTGTGTGACGTGGCGTTGCTCGGATACCGGTGTGTCACCTTTCCGTCGCATGGAACCACGAAGTCTCTCTGATCACAACCGCCTGTTAGCTTAATTAGCCGTAGTAAGCTAACAGCAGCTGCTGACTGAGACGGTTTCTGAAATGTGTTAATAAATTAGTTTCTAATGAATGACCCTCAAATAACAGGTTTTTCAATGACGTCCAAACAAACTGCAATGGAGTATTAATAAGTTGTTATTTATATTCATCTGCAGCAACGAACAATAAAGACTCCATTGAACTCCATTGATAAATCTGCTACTTGTGCGTCGCTTCAACAGGCACAAACCTTTGCGCGCAGCCGAGTCCCGCGACGGGACGTGAGCTTTTATCCATGAAAACGTGTGGAGGTTTGGATTCTATTGATGCCGAACCGACGGGGGTGAACTAGTCTGACAACAAACCGAGCGCTACTCTGCCGCGTCGCTTTGTGCCACCGACCACCCGGGACTGCGGGAACGGGCAGCATTTAGAACGCAGTCCGGTGCCGCGGTACCTTTGACGTCCTGGGCCAGAGCCTTCCAGGTGCCGGAGTACTGGATGCAGTGTCCGCACCACGACGAGTAGAACTGGACCAGCCAGGCGGACGACGAGTTCCGAACGGCGGGCTGCAGGCTGCGGCCGCTGAGGATCACCAGCGGGTCCTCCTCCTTGTACAACCGGGCCGCGGCGCCGAGACACCCGGGGGCCAGCCAGAGAACCACCGCCGCTCGAAGCCAGAAGCGGAGCATCCCTACCGAACCGGCGGGAGGGCACATCCCTACCGAACCGGGGGGGCACATCCCTACCGAACCGGGGGGAGGGCACACCCCAAGAGCGGACCGTCAGAGAACCGGTGGGATGACCACGACCCGCGGGGAGACGCGGCCCGACATGAGAGCACAGAGAGCGGGAAGATGGAGGCAGTCACTGCGCGCGAGACGCGAACACCACGACGTGAACACGGATCGATACTTTTGAGCAGTCAAATGTCATCGATGACGATTATTGATCGGTAGACACAGTCGGTGACCAGGGTTCCCTCGTGACCTGGTCGGGTTGCTATGGCAACGGCATCGGCTCTTCTTAAAGAGAGAATCATACTTAAATAGAAGAGTTTTATTCAAGCGCAGCTGCGAGAAGGCTGACGTCAGAGCTGTGTTGCGTTTAGGGGCACTCGGAAAGCTCTCCACCTGGAGGCTTTCTATTTACAATGTTATTGTTGGTAATTCAATCAATTCGTTTCATTTCATTTTATAAAGCCCAAAATCACAGATTACAAATTAGTCTCAGAGGGCTTTTCAGTCGGTACACATCTTCTGTCCTGAAACCGTCACATAGAATGAAAACCCATAGCTGGAGAACAACGGGAAGAAACGTCAGAGGAGGATCCCGCTACCAGGATGGACAGACATGTGGACACTCCTAGAGACACTCTGTCCCACTGACCGCTCAGAACCTCTGGAACTCCTTTAAGACTGTTGGAGAAGCTTCCAGATGAGTGGAGCAGTTTGAAGGAAGTCCAAGAGGGTCACAGCTGTCATCAAAGCAGCAGAAGGTCCAACATAGAAAAGACAATGTGGTAAACGGGGTAAAGCCTGTTTACCACATCATTCAGTGTGCGTTCCTTCATAGTTCTGATGTCTTCAATAATAATCTACAATGTCAATAAAACAAAGAAACAACATTCAACCTTTGACAGATCCGATTTAATCAGCAGCCACAGCGAGCAGCTCAGCGTCCAGTTAGACAGTTAGAGACGAGAGTGAGAGAGGAGCTCGGTGTGTCTCGGCAGTCTAAGCCTACAGCAGCTTAACTAAGGGCTGGTCCGGACTAACCTGAGCCAGCCCTAACTATAGGCACAATCAAAGAGGAACGTTTTAAGTTTTACTTTAAAAGAGCTGACCGAATCTGCCCCCCGGACTGAAAGTGGAACCTGTTGAATCAAGAATAGCTTTTAAGGTTCTTCTCCTCACCTACAAGGACCTTGCTGGTGAGGCACCGTCGTGTCTTAAAGAGCTTGTAACACCTTATTGTCCTACAAGGCAGCTGCGCTCCATAGATGCTGGTTACTGGTTGTTCCTGTGGTTTATACCAGTAGGCTGGAGGTCAGAGCCTTCAGTCATCACGCTCCTCTTTGGTGGAACACAAGCTCTTTAAGACACGACGGTGCCTCAGCAGCAAGTGTCCTTGTAGGTGAGGAGAAGAACCTTAAATTCTATTCTGATTCAACAGGGAACCAGTGCAGAGAAGTTCATACATCACATCCAGATGTGTAGATAGATTGAACACCACACGTAAAGTTGTGTGTGTGCGTGTTTTCTATTGTGTGTCTGTGGGTGTGTGAGGTTTAGCAGCAGTCAGCTGTCACCGTCTATTTGCTTGAAGGAAACATGCCTTCAGGCAACCATCACTGCTGTCACACACACACACACACACACACACACACATACTAACACACACACACATAACACACACACACACACACACACACATACTAACACACACACATACACACACACACACACACACACACACACACACATACACACACACACACACACACACACACACACATACACAACACACACACATACACACACATACCACACACACACACATACACACACACACATACACACACACACACACACATACTAACACACACACATACTAACACACACACACACACATACTAACACACACACACACACACTACACACACACACACACACACACATACTAACACACACACACACACACACATACTAACACACACACATACACACACACATACTAACACACACACACACACACACACACATACACACACACACACACACACACACACACACACACACACACACACACATACACACACACACACACACACACACACACACACTACACACACACACAAACACACACACACATACACATACACACACACACAGACACACACAAAACACACACACACACACACACACACACTAACACACACACACACACACACACACACACACATACACACACACACACACACACACACACACACACACTAACACACACACACACACACTAACACACACACACACCAACAACACACACACACAGATCTGGTGTGTGTGTGTGTTTTGTACTTCTATCTTTGTGTGTACTAGTTTTATATTTATCCTCAATATCTCAGGTGATTCTGGTCTCAGGTGATTCTGGTCTCAGGCTGTTTAGTTCTGGTCTCAGGTTTGTTTAGTTCTGGTCTCAGGTGATTCTGGTCTCAGGCTGTTTAGTTCTGGTCTCAGGTGATTCTGGTCTCAGGCTGTTTAGTTCTGGTCTCAGGTGATTCTGGTCTCAGGCTGTTTAGTTCTGGTCTCAGGTGATTCTGGTGCTGGTCTCACGTGGTTCTGGTGCTGGTCATAGCCCATAGTCCATCTCTTTGAAATCAGCACGATGACGTCACAGTCGCTCACTTTCTGGCGCGCACACCTGGTCGAGTCCCTCAAACTCACCTGAGTGCGCGCGAGGAAGAGATGGACGTCCCCGCCTCCGGCTGCTCCGGGTTCCTCATTGACGCGCTCCTCTTACCTCCTGCGGAGCTCCGCACGGCCGCCGGTCGCTCTGCACCTCCTTCCCCGCAGAGAGAGCCTGATCTCCGGCTGCAGTGTGCCCGGCCCGCGGGCCGCCCGGAGCAGCTCCAGCCCCGCAACCGCTTCTTCAGCTCCTCATTCCTCATCCGGGACATCCTAGCGGACCGCCGGTCCCCTCCGGACCCGGAACAGTTCAAGCTCGAACCCGGGTCGTTCCATTTCGGACCGGAAGAAGATTTTCAGGATAAAAGCGTGAGCGGCTCCGACAGTGAGACCAGAGGTGAGAGACTCAAGATGCGATGTTAAAGTTTTAATCCTTTTATTGTGACGGGAAAAGGAATCTGTAGATTAATTTGAAGCAAATCCTTTAATCTGTTCATGTGTGCAGAAGACATTTAAATGCAAGTAAAAGTGATTCTGATTATCGATGATTATTTAGAACTAAAACAGAATATTTCAGCTCTTTGTGAACTTATTAAAATAAATGATTTATTCTTATTTCATTTAGTTCCGAGTGTCCTGATAATACTATTAACAACAATATTTATTAAAAATAATAATTATAGATTATAATAACAATAAGCATTAATTAATGCTTATTGTTAAGATTTAACTGTCTCCGAAAAAATACTTTTATGGCTTTTATGTTTAAAGAATATACACCTTAAGGCAGATTCATAATTTAAGATGAAACGTGATACTGGTAGTCTTTTTTTCATAATTTTAATATACGAACGGAACCTACCCCCTGACCTTTATAACATTTATAACATATATATGTAATTTATTTATTTTACTATTACTATATCATCCATCACATGTAACAGAAGCATTAATATGAATAACACGTTTCAGCCTCATTCAGTTCACAGACGCCAGTAACCTCTGAGTGTCTCCTCTTTCCCCCACTCCCATCCTTTCAAAATAAAACCCTCCATGAGGTGAATTCTAACTGAAATGCTTGTAACGAAGCCGACTGGCCGACCGACCGTCAGAAGAAGCCTCGTAAAGCTCGGACCGCCTTCAGCGAGCAGCAGCTGACGAGGCTGGAGAGGAGCTTCCAGAAGCAGAAGTACCTGAGTGTCCAGGACCGGATGGAGCTGGCTGCCTCCCTGCAGCTCAGCGACACCCAGGTCAAGACCTGGTACCAGAACCGGAGGTATATATATATATATATTTTAACATCTCCACCGGCCAGCACCACCCATCCTCTGCAGTAGCTTAACTGGCCTTTAACCTAAATGCACCCTCACTCATTCCCCTCACTGGTTACCAGTGGCTGCCTGCATACATTCCTAAAGGACGGTATCGGCCAACAGATCAGGTCCAGTCTGCATCCAAACACAACAACATCCCGGCTGTTTGATGTCCAGGCTCCTAAATGGTGGATTGAACTCCCCATTGACACCAGAAAGCCTATACAGCTAAAAACACAGCTCTACCCACTAGACCCGGGCCAGGTAGCACCTCTACCCACTAGACCCGGGCCAGGTAGCACCTCTACCCACTAGACCTGGGCCAGGTAGCACCTCTACCCACTAGACCCGGACGAGGTAGCACCTCTACCCACTAGACCCGGACCAGGTAGCACCTCTACCCACTAGACCCGGACCAGGTAGCACCTCTACCCACTAGACCCGGACCAGGTAGCACCTCTACCCACTAGACCCGGACCAGGTAGCACCTCTACCCACTAGACCTGGGCCAGGGCCAGGTAGCACCTCTACCCACTAGACCTGGGCCAGGTAGCACCTCTACCCACTAGACCTGGACCAGGTAGCACCTCTACCCACTAGACACGGATCAGGTAGCACCTCTACCCACTAGACCCGGACCAGGTAGAACCTCTACCCACTAGACCCAGACCAGGTAGCAGCTCTACCCACTAGACCCGGGCCAGGTAGCACCTCTACCCACTAGACCTGGGCCAGGTAGCACCTCTACCCACTAGACCTGGAGTGGGTAGCACCTCTACCCACTAGACCTGGACCAAGTAGCACCTCTACCCACTAGACCTGGGCCAGGTAGATCCTCTACCCACTAGACCTGGACCAGGTAGCACCTCTACCCACTAGACCCGGGCCAGGTAGCACCTCTACCCACTAGACCTGGGCCAGGTAGATCCTCTACCCACTAGACCTGGACCAGGTAGCACCTCTACCCACTAGACCCGGGCCAGGTAGCACCTCTACCCACTAGACCTGGACCAGGTAGCACCTCTACCCACTAGACCTTTACTAGCACTTACAATGGCACTCAAATGTTACTTTCTTTGTTCTGGTCTTTCTGCTCTTAGTTGTAAGTCACTTCGGATAAAAGCCTCAGCTACATGAAACATGTAAATGTCAAATAAACAACTTTAAATAGAGGATCCTCATATGTTTATTCAATAATTGAAACATAAAGATGTTAATAATCTCGTTCCACAGAACAAAGTGGAAGCGTCAGTCCACCATCGGATTGGAGCTTCTGGCTGAAGCTGGCAGGATGTTCCTGCCCTCACGCTTCCTGTTCCCTCGTTCTCCGCCCACACCGGACCTCTACCTGTACGGCAGACCCGCCTCCCACCACACGGTCCTCACCCACAGTGAGCCACACTCCCACTGACAGCAGTGGACCAACGGACCTGGTTCATATCAAAGCTATCGATCCAGAACGACACCAGGGGTCCGTTTCAAGAAGCAGGTTTGTTGACCCTGAGACGAGGGAACCTCTGGCTTGTTTCACAAAGGGACGTAACTAAAGCTGAGGGTCAGTCACCATGGTAACTAAAGCTCAGGATCCGTCACCATGGTAACTAAAGCTCAGGGTCAGGCACCATGGTAACTAAAGCTCAGGATCCGTCACCATGGTAACTAAAGCTCAGGGTCAGGCACCATGGTAACTAAAGCTCAGGATCCGTCACCATAGTAACTAAAGCTCAGGCTCAGTCACCATGGTAACTAAAGCTCAGGATCCGTCACCATAGTAACTAAAGCTCAGGATCCGTCACCATGGTAACTAAAGCTGAGGGTCAGGCACCATGGTAACTAAAGCTCAGGATCCGTCACCATGGTAACTAAAGCTGAGGGTCAGTCACCATGGTAACTAAAGCTCAGGATCCGTCACCATGGTAACTAAAGCTCAGGGTCAGGCACCATGGTAACTAAAGCTCAGGATCCGTCTCCATGGTAACTGAGCCTGTGAACATCACCTGGTCGGGAGCAGGTTTTCTTTCTCCTTCCACAGGCTCCTCCCTCTGACAGCAGCCCAGCCAATCACACAGCGTAACGTCCCCCATCGTGGACGTGCTCTCACATACGAGCACATTCTTTGTGTAGTATTACATTATAATACTAGTAAAGCTGCTGCATGCAGAACCGCGAGAAACGTCTTTTAAACCTTTTTGTTGGACACAAACCAGTGAGACATTGAAGAGGAGTTCCACAGGACGCACCTGAAGAAAACACATTACAGGTCCAACACCATCGAACCAGCTTATACCAGTGATATTATTCTAAATATGAGCATGTGTGGGTATTTCCAGCCTGTGTGTAGTGTATTCTAACAGTGGGATTTAGTAAAACGTATGGATTATGATTAATGTACATTAAATATTTACTGACACTATATTGGAACTTACGCTGTTTCTGTCTTTGTCTAATTACGGGTTCATACTCGTACGCTTGCATTAATATGTGCAGCTCAATAGGGAATAGATGTTCTGAAACCAGAAACTCAGTTTGTTAAACCTCCCACTTGAAACGGACCCCAGTTTTTACTTGCAATAAATATGCAAATAAAACCCTGTTTTGGTGGTTTGTGTATTTTCATTTTTCTGATTAAACAAAAGAAAGATGAAGTGTCAATGACTCTGGTCTCTGATTTGGAGAGAAATGGATCTCATGTCAGACTTTTATTAGTCTGCTTTTAACATAATTCAACCCCATATTTTAACCAGTCGGCTTTCAGAACAATTTCACTTAAGTCTCAATCTTGTGGGTTCTTGACTTTGGAACTAAAGCCTAGTTTATGCTTCTGTGTTTTCAGAGAGACGCAAGGACACGAGTGTCCCTTACGTGTCTTTTCACGCCTCCCTGCGCGACGTCGACCCATTTTTCTAGACAAACGTCTGAAGCGACTGGTCCTCCTGCAGCACCAGGCTGTGATTGGTCCTCTGACTACGTCCTTTACGGAGTCTCACGTCTCCGTTTTCACAGCACAATACGGCCGTTATTAAAAGGAAGAACGTTGACGAGAGAACGGATCAGATTGAAGAGCTTTTAAATATGAGCACTTGTACAAGCCGTCATTGGCGGACTATGAGGACGCCGGATGGCCTCTGATTCATGGAGGGAGATCTCCACAAACGAGGGGACAAAGTCGTGGAGGAAAATACGGGACAAATGTGTCCGTGATGAAAAGCAGCAGTGTGGATGCACGGGGCAATAAAGTCTATGATCAATAAATAAAGCAACCAGCGACTTCCACACACAAAGACGTGACTCTCCAGGTCGTCTTCAACAAAACACGTGACTCCACCTGTTGTTCTGGAGGTGAATCGCTCTGCAACACACGCAGGACTTTACAACCAGGAAGTGAAACCAGCGCGTAAAGACGCAGGAACACGCGGCGGCCTCACGTGTTGGAGAACAGAACGTTTGTTTGCTAACGCTGTCACGTTAAAGACAAATCGTATTAAATGGGTGAATTATTGCAGCTTTAATCTTTTCGTTGGTCCTGAATAGTTACCGTTAACCTCCACTTTGCACCCGTAGAACACAAGATTGTGGAAAAAAATGGTTTCATATAAACACAATGACGAGATCTACTCAGCACAATGAAAACCTACTGAAGCCAAGGTGATAATTAAACTAGTACGGAGCATCAGACAGAACAGCAACACGCTCGTAGACTCTATTGCTATTTTGAGTTACTATTAAAACTTTATTTGCACTTTCTCTTTACTTTCAAACGCATATTTGCACTTACATTTTGTATTGCTATTCAATGTATTTATTATGATGATTACATTTGTATTAACTTGTTACTCAAATACATTTGAAGTTCAAATGTGATTGGATGGAAATAAACGGTCACTTGTTTGTTTACATGCTGGTAAATAATCCTTATTACTGCTCTGGTGGTGGAGACGTCACTGTAGCATGTAGAGGGGGAGGAGATGGGCAGGGGGTGAGGGCCTGGGGGAGGTCGAGGGGAGGAGATGGGCAGGGGGTGAGGGGCCTGGGGAGGTCGAGGGGGAGGAGATGGGCAGGGGGTGAGAGGCCTGGGGAGGTCGGAGGAGGAGGAGATGGGCAGGGGGTGAGGGGCCTGGGGGGGAGGTCGAGGAGGAGGAGATGGGCAGGGGGTGAGGGGCCTGGGGAGGTAGGAGGAGGAGGAGATGGGCAGGGGGTGAGGGGCCTGGGGAGGTCGAGGGAGGGGAGATGGGCAGGGGTGAGGGGCCTGGGGAGGTCGAGGAGGAGGAGATGGGCAGGGGTGAGGTCGGAGGAGGAGGAGATGGGCAGGGGGTGAGGGGCCTGGGGAGGTCGAGGGAGGAGGAGATGGGCAGGGGGTGAGGGGCCTGGGGGAGGTCGAGGAGGAGGAGGAGATGGGCAGGGGTGAGGGGCCTGGGGAGGTAGGAGGAGGAGGAGATGGGCAGGGGTGAGGGGCCTGGGGGAGGTCGAGGGGGAGGAGATGGGCAGGGGGTGAGGGGCCTGGGGGAGGTCGAGGAGGAGGAGATGGGCAGGGGGTGAGGGGCCTGGGGGGGAGGAGGAGGAGGAGATGGGCAGGGGGTGAGGGGCCTGGGGGAGGTCGAGGAGGAGGAGATGGGCAGGGGGTGAGGGGCCTGGGGGAGGTCGAGGAGGAGGAGATGGGCAGGGGGTGAGGGGCCTGGGGGAGGTAGGAGGAGGAGGAGATGGGCAGGGGGTGAGGGGCCTGGGGGAGGTCGAGGGGGAGGAGATGGGCAGGGGGTGAGGGGCCTGGGGGAGGTCGAGGAGGAGGAGATGGGCAGGGGGTGAGGGGCCTGGGGGAGGCAGTATTACCATAGACTTACTGCAGTATTACCATAGACTTACTGCAGTATTACCATAGACTTACTGCAGTATTACCATAGTAGTACTGAATATACTACTGTATAAAAGTGAGACTGAGTAAGAATCAACTTCAGGGAAAAGACAAAAAAACATTTATTTTCCAACAAGAAAACACAAACATCTTCATCTGAGTCCAAACTCCTCCTCCTCCTCCATTTACTCCTCCTCCTGACCAAACACTGCAGTCTTCTTCTTCTTCTTCTTCTTCTTCTTCTTGGCGTCGGCGTCTTCCAGCCCGCTGGAGAACTCAGAGTGCTGACGGGCTGCGACGCTGAAGAGAAAGATACAACATAGTACTGCAGTACCTCACTACCACAGTACTACTCTGTGTACTGTACCTCCAAGTGGAGATGAGACACACACACACCTCTTGGCGGCGGCAGGGCGGCCCCTCGGCCCCTGGTTGGGGGTCCCGGGGCCTCTCAGGCCCTGCGGGGCGTCTCGCAGGCCGAAGCTCTTGGCGGCGTGGCCCAGGTGGAGGGAGCGGATGTGGAAGATGTGTTTGAGGTGGGAGGGGTAAGCAGCGTACGCCCGCAAGAAGGACTGCAGCGCTGGTGACACGGAGGAGACATGCGTCAAAAGCAGGAAGCGAGTCATAACGCCGGTGAAGCCACGCAGGACGTCACGTACCGCCCTTTGCCCTCTGCACCGACTGATGGTCAGCGTGGACAAAGTTCTCAAACTCCGTCTGCAGGACCGTGGCCCTCTCTCTCGTCTCCTGCTCCAGGGCTTTAGACGAGGACTGAAAGGAGGACGTGTTGGTGGGGACGGGTGGACAGGGAGACAGAGGGGAAGGAAGGGGGACAAACAGACTGATTGACACAACATTCTCCTAAACATAGTCAATATAAAAAAGGATTGTTTGACCTCTGAGCAAGGCACTACATTTAGATGGTAGAACCGTCTCGCAGGATCAACGGAGTCATGGAAAACCAAGGTCACGTGACCTCCGCACCTTTAGCTCCATAAAGGTGACCTGGCCTTACCTGGCTGTGGTACTTGCCCCGCCCCTTATAGGTGTCATCCAGCATCAGAATGGACAGGATGTTCTGCAACTTCAGGTCCATTAGGCTGAAACCCAAGAAGAGCAGGAGATGGATCATCAGAAATACTGTAACCTGGTTGGTGCTTTGCACGTTGTGACGATATCGACAAACAAACCTGATGTTGTGATTGGCCAGCTCGTTGACAAAGGCCGCCTCACTAGGGGCGAGGAAGAGGAGACTGCTTCCTCTTCCTCCGATACGAGCAGTCCTACCGACTCGATGGACGTATTCCGCTGCCGTGGTGGGCGGAGTGTACTGAGGACACAAGATGGTGACTTATAGAAACCAAGACGGCAACAGACAGAAACCAAGACGGCGACTTATAGAAACCAAGATGGCGACTTATAGAAACCAAGATGGCGACAGACAGAAACCAAGATGGCGACTTATAGAAACCAAGATGGCAACAGACAGAAACCAAGATGGCGACTTATAGAAACCAAGATGGCGACAGACAGAAACCAAGATGGCGACAGACAGAAACCAAGATGGCGACAGACAGAAACCAAGATGGCGACAGACAGAAACCAAGATGGCGACAGACAGAAACCAAGATGGCGACAGACAGAAACCAAGATGGCGACTTATAGAAACCAAGATGGCGACTTATAGAAACCAAGATGCCGACTTATAGAAACCAAGATGCCGACTTATAGAAACCAAGATGCCGACTTATAGAAACCAAGATGCCGACTTATAGAAACCAAGATGCCGACCGACAGAAACCAAGATGGCGACTTATAGAAACCAAGATGGCGACCGACGGAAACCAAGATGGCGACCGACGGAAACCAAGATGGCGACAGACAGAAACCAAGATGCCGACCGACAGAAACCAAGATGCCGACCGACAGAAACCAAGATGCCGACCGACAGAAACCAAGATGCCGACCGACGGAAACCAAGATGGCGACCGACGGAAACCAAGATGGCGACAGACAGAAACCAAGATGGCGACAGACAGAAACCAAGATGGCGACAGACAGAAACCAAGATGGCGACAGACAGAAACCAAGATGGCGACTGACAGAAAAAGAGATGTCAAAATGAAAATGTTATATAGTTAGTAGATACCTGAATGATCCAGGTGACCTGAAAAAGGTCCAAACCTCTGGCTGCGACGTCCTGAAACAAACAATTCATATTCTAACATGGATGTAACACATGATGTAGCACGTAGAGCGCATGTGTCAAACTCAAGGCCATGATGGAATCATCTTTAATTATTTAATTACTATTACAGCCGGTAGATCATGAATTCATAACCCCTGACCCCTGACCCCGACGGACACACTCACCGTACACAGCAGAACTCCACACCGAGATACTGAGAACTGCTGGAAGACATCCGAGCGCTCCTGGTGGAGAAAACAAGCGCACGCTGAGTCCAGTGGGGGTGGGGGGGGGAGGCGGGCAGAGCAACGTTGGGACGGCCGTCTCACCTCTTGCTTCATGTTGCCGTGGAGACGCAGGAAGCTGAGCTGAGGCCTCTGATTGGCCGGCGGTCCAGAGAGGACGGAGGTGAAGAGGCCGTGGAGGAACTCCACCGCCTCGCAGCTCGAGATGAAGACGATGACTTTGTTGTCCTGAGCAAACTGAACAACAGCGGTTGGTCACCGTGGCAACGTGTTGAGATTCTCATTCCGAACATTGAATACTACCTTGCATTTGTCCAGTATGAAAGCAGCCAGGCAGACCAGTCTGAGCTTACTGGGAACCACCACCACGTACTGCTTCAGGGCCTCGGGCAGAACGAAGCTCTCCGATTGAGGTGCGCTGGGGTCAGAGGTCACGGCGGAGCCCGAGGCGACGAGGTCAGAGGAGGCAGGGCCGGACACCTGGATACGGACCGGGTCGCTGAGACAAACGTCTGCTAGCCGCGTGACACCTGGAACACGGCGGGTAGCGTGTCAGTTATCGATCAACGCTGGTCCTTCAGAAGACGGCCAAAGAGCTTCTGTGCGTCACATCTCAGCAGCCTAACAAACAGACACCGCCGAGGGACACGTCCCAGGTGTCCTTGCTGCATACAGACGGACGGTTTGGTCTCCTCGCCCCCCCGGCTGGTGGAGCAGCTAATCGCCCCTCGGTCGTCTGACTGCTTATATTTCTTTCTCGTCTACTGTAGCAGCACGTCGTTCGCACTGATATGGAACGCTAGCACTTCATAGCTCGATACAGCGACTCACTGTCAACCAATCACAATGCTGGATTTCATCCCCGCATTGGAAATCACCCACAACGTCCAGCACAACCTCATGTCTTCAGTTGTCCCTGAAGACATGAACCTGATCTGAACATAAACCAGTGGACCCTTTTTACAGGAGAAAAGAGTCAAATTACATTCAGACTAACTTTATAAAAGAGATTTGTTTACCGTGAGTTAATGTGGCCGACAGCAGGACGTTCTGCCTGCTGGAACCAGCGCTGTTCAGACGGTTCACTATGACGGTCACGTCCTTCTCAAAGCCCATGTCCAACGTCCTACACACACACACACACACACACACAGTGAATGAGCGGACGCTTTAGGGGGCGGGGCCACACGCGGCTTGGGAGAAGGTTACCGGTCAGCCTCGTCCAGGACGAGCCATCGGACGCCACTGAAGCCGACGCTCAGCGTGTTCTTGATGTGATCCACCAGCCGACCAGGAGTTGAAACCAAGATGTTGATTCCTTTACGAAGCCTGAAGGCAGAAACGAGTCTCTGATGTGACATCAGGCGGTTGTAACACGCCAACCCGCCCCGCGTCACATGGAAGGATGTTTTCATGCAGATCGCATCTTTTTACTTTGTCGTGTTTATGCGACCAGTCCGCTAAATGTCGTCAAACATAAAACGGGTGTTGGGGACCGCTGGTCTAGAGGACATAGACTAGATGATAAACACTTTAGGACGTAGTCTATAAAGACTAGATGACGTAGACTAAATAATAGACTAGATCAGGCTGGCTAATATAAACTAGACACTGTGGACTTGATAAGAAAGACTAGAGGACACAGACTGGAAGAAGCAGACTCAAAAGGAAAGACCAGAATGCTACCTGGCCTTCTCAGACTTCCTCTTCTCTCCTCCCATCAGGACGCCGGGGACAATCCAGGTGAAGGGCTGCAGAGACAAACAGGGGTCAAAGTCCAAACTGATCCTGGTGGGTCCGATGTGAACTTCATACACAGAATCAAACTTCTGACTCGGTTTTGTTTTGTTTACCTTCACGAGCTTTGTGAAGATCTGGAATGTCTGCTGGGCCAGCTGAGACCCGGACCCAGAGACACAGAGACAGTTTGAGATATAAATTTACATTAACGTTCATTAAGCGTTAGCATTGACGTTCATTAAGCATTAGCATGAAGCGTTAGCATTAACATTCATTAAGCGTTAGCATTAGCGTTCATTAAGCGTTAGCATGAAGCGTTAGCATTGCGTTCATTAAGCGTTAGCATTAGCGTTCATTAAGTGTTAACATGAAGCGTTAGCATTGACGTTCATTAAGCGTTAGCATGAAGCGTTAGCATTGCGTTCATTAAGCGTTAGCGTGCGTTCATTAACATGAAGCGTTAGCGTGGCGAAGCGTTAGCATGGCGTTAGCATTGACGTTCATTAAGCGTTAGCAGTAACGTTCATTAAGCGTTAGCATGGAGCGTTAGCATGAAGCGGGAAACCACTAGCGGGCCACTTGTTGGATCAAAGTGTGAGCTCAGACCTCTCTAGTGGGGACAATGACGACGGCCAGCGGACCGTCTGACCTTTTGACCTTCTGTTGGGCCGCCTGCAGACTCTGGACCAGCGGGACGGCGTAGGACAGTGTCTTACCTGCAGAGACACGAGAGACAGAGCTAGTAGTACTTCCAGGTCACTAGTACTACAGTACTACTAGTAGTGCGACGGTACCACAAGACCATTCTCACCTGAACCTGTCTGAGAACGAACCACTGCGTCTCGTCCCGACAGAAGGACCGGAATCGTGCGTTTCTGAACACTACACACACACACGTTAAAGTTACTACGATGACCGGTGTGTGTGTGTGTGTGTGTGTGTGTGTGTGTGCGCACTGACCTGGTCACTGTGGAAACATTCAGCACTTTGTTGAGTGTCGCCACCTGATGGACAGAAACCAGCCAATCACAGCACAGACCACTAATCAGCTGTCACAATGACTCACTGACATGCACACGACAACTTTGGATCCAACTTGTGGTTGTAACTAGAATATTAATTACGAATAATTAACTAGTTGATCGCACATGTTGAAAGTCATTAATCTCGATGGATGAATGAATGACGACGACCCACCGGCTCGTCTTCTCATCTTAAAGGTAACGAGTAATCACTTTAGAAAGAATCTATTTCAGACACCGTTTAACGTTATTTTAAACACGAGCTTCACTCGTGTGATGGTGTTGCAGGTGGAACACGTTGAACTGCGACTCTTCCTGTCGTCCTCGTGCTCTTTGCTCTCAACTCGCCATCATTTAACGTGTTTGAAGTCCAACAACGTCCCACATTCAGGACGTTTTCAAACCAGGTCCTTTAGGGACACAGTGTTCCCCTGCAGGTAGATGTTGAGATGGAAGTAGCCTAGCAGCTAGCTTAGCTTAGCATAGCGGTGCTTTAAATGGTCCGTTTGCCACTCGTCCCCGGACGCGGAGGAATTCCTCTCAGTTCTTCCGTTTGTTTCACTTCCAACGCAGAAAGCGTCTCCGTCTAACTGACGCGGCCGCACACAAACGTACGTATGATTGTGTGTCTGTGTGTGTCTGTGTGCACGTGTGTGTGTTACCAGGTGTGGATGAAGGTCCAGGTCTGAAAAGGAGTCACTGGTGAAGATCTGCTCCTTTAACTGGGAGACCACTGGTCTGAATGGAGGAGGCGACAGGTGATTAGTGTACAACAACAAATCGATGAAATCAATCAAATCAGATTATTAAAAACGTTGGCAACGAATTCCATTAGCGATTCTTTATGTTGCGCGATTATTACGTCACTCAATGAGTTGCGGAGCAAAAATGATAAATAAAAGCGGCGAGTCGACGTAGAGCAACGAGCAGCTGTGAGTCACGTGACGCAGACGGGGAGGTTGAAGAGGAACCGAAGTCAGATTTGGTTTTTTAGCGTGAGAAATTGGACGTGTGGCGGAGGACCGAGATGAGTGACGCTCACGCGTAACACGTGAGAGCGCGTCAACGCTAAATATGCAAAGTCGACGTAACGTAGTACGGAACCACGTTGTCCCGTTTGGACGTGAGGGACGCGACGAGCCTCCTGTTCGTCATCCAGCTGGTCAAGCTAGCGTTAGCTCGCTAATAACAGCAGTAAAGCAGCTAGCAAGACTAAGACACATTTTTATTTACTCGCCTCTTTTGGACCATTAATTTTCAATGTGTTGTCTTGTGTATATTTCGTGCTTTGTCCCATATCGGTTATTGTTGACGAAAATATCTGTGTGTGTTGTACTTGTTAATGCTGTCATATACGGTAGTCTAGTGCGCACATACTGTGTGTTATACGGTAGTCTAGTGCGCACATACTGTGTGTTATACGGTAGTCTAGTGCGCACATACTGTGTGTTACACGGTAGTCTAGTGCGCACATACTGTGTGTTATACGGTAGTCTAGTGCGCACATACTGTGTGTTATACGTAGTCTAGTGCGCACATACTGTGTTACACGGTAGTCTAGTGCGCACATACTGTGTTACACGGTAGTCTAGTGCACATACTGTGTGTTATACGGTAGTCAGTGCACATACTGTGTGGTAGTCTAGTGCGCACATACTGTGTGTTACCGAACGGTAGTCTAGTGCGCACATACTCTCTGTGTTACACGGTAGTCTAGTGCGCACATACTGTGTGTTACACGGTAGTCTAGTGCGCACATACTGTGTGTTACACGGTAGTCTAGTGCGCACATACTGTGTGTTATACGGTAGTCTAGTGCGCACATACTGTGTGTTACACGGTAGTCTAGTGCGCACATACTGTGTGTTATACGGTAGTTGATGTTACGCCTGTAAAGGGAAACACGGTGACCCATTAAAATATCGCATTTATTTATTACAAATGCCATTTTAAATTCATCTCACAGCACTTGGTTGTTTTTAGCTGTTGTAAATTTACTTGCACTACAATGATGGTAATAATTGAATGAACAAGTGAACATGGGGCGTGTTTGTGAGTGTAGTAGAGAGAACAAGTTCTGACGGTAAAACAAATCCTGTTTTTCTGATTTGTATTTTTCTTTTTTATAAATGATTATGTTCAAGGAGCTTCATGTACTTTCTGGAGTATTTTTGCAGTGTGAATTTGCAGTTCTGTTTTAGAATAAAGGGTTGAAAAGCTTTAAAACCGGGTATGATGTCACTGGGCTGTGGACCAATCACAGAGCAGTACCTGAGGATGTCAGGGATTTCCGGGTTGTGTCTGAATAGAGAAGAAGTCTTGATGATCCTTGTCTCCGTCGTCGTGACCACCTCCCTCTTCTTCTTCTTCTTCTTCTTCTGTGGTTTCCTCTGGTCAGTCTGTAGGCATCATCACCGTGACAACAAACATCATCATCATCATCATCGCCGTCAAACATCTGGATTTATGTCCTCTTCTGCTTCTCATTTCCAACACATTTCTTCTTTTATGATGTAATGACGGTAGTTTGTTAGTGAGCTGATCAGAGACCAGCTGATAGGCAGGTGAGACGGGTGAGTTTACCTGAGTGACCTCCTCCTCCTCCTCCTCCTCCTCCTCCTCCTCCTCCTCCTCCTCATCCCGCCTCCTCTGTTTGGAGGAGCTGATCACCTTCTCCTCTTCTGAGAGATCCATCCTCCTCTTCTCTGCCCACTGCTTCTTCTGAAGGTCCAACAGAAAGAATAATTATTGATCACCCACTGAGGATCACATTATTGATCACCCACTGAGGATCACATTATTGATCACCCACTGAGGATCACATTATTGATCACTCACTCTGGCCCATCTCTGCTGAGTCGTCAGTGGTTTCTTCCTGGAGGAGACGGTGACGCTGCTGCAGATGTTCAGACACAGCTGGTCCTCTGCTGATGCCATCATCTGCACACCTGATCACAGTAGACGGGGTGGATTCGCTGTAAATAACTTCATGAGTTATATATTGATTGATTATGCTCATGTATGAGCCGAGACCGAAACCGAAACCAATACCCGCGTGGAGGTTCATCCCAAACAGACAAAGCACGTGACTGTCTAACGTCTAAGACGTTACGTGATGACGAGCAAAATGCATTTATTCCTCTGAGCTAAACAACAGTCGGTCCGGGGACAGGCGGGGACGTGTTCGGGGACAGGCCCGGGGACAGGCCCGGGGACGTGTCCGGGGACGTGTCCGGGGACGTGTCCGGGTCCAACGGGTCCTCTGCGGGGTCGTGGTCACGCTGTTCCTCCGTCTCACAGGAGAACACGCGTTAAATCCGCTCGGCGCCACGCGGAGGGACCCACTCACCCTGCAGCTAACCGGTTAGCATCGTTAGCTCCCGACGAAAGTGACGTAAGAGAGGATTGACCAGGTCCTCACGTGCACACAAACTAGCTCATGCTAGCCTCATGCTAACACACACTGCTTCATTTTGATACAGAGAAAAATAAGAAGTTGACTCACCGCGAAACTCAGAGAACAAACCAGCACGCGTGTGGCTACTTCCGGTATGTGATGGAAGCCCCGCCTCCTTCACAGCTGGGCTTTGTGGACATGCGCAGAGGATGCATGTCCTATTTATGATGCATTAACATTATTATTGTTACATTAACGTTATTATAGTTACATTAACATTATTATTGTTATTTTAACATTATTATTGTAACATTAACATTATTGTTACATTAACATTAGTATTGTAACATTAACATTATTAGTGATGGATTACATTATTATTGTTCCTTTAACATTATTATTGTTACATTAACATTATTATTGTTACATTAACATTATTATTGTTACATTAACATTATTATTGATGTATTAACATTATTATTGTTCCTTTAACATTATTATTGTTACATTAACATTATTAGTGATGGATTAACATTATTATTGTTCCTTTAACATTATTATTGTTACATTAACATTATTATTGTAACATTAACATTATTATTGATGTATTAACATTATTATTGTAACATTAACATTATTATTGTAACATTAACATTATTATTGTAACATTAACATTATTAGTGATGGATTAACATTATTATTGTTCCTTTAACATTATTATTGTTACATTAACATTATTATTGTAACATTAACATTATTAGTGATGGATTAACATTATTATTGTTCCTTTAACATTATTATTGATGTATTAACATTATTATTGTAACATTAACATTATTATTGTTACATTAACATTATTATTGTAACATTAACATTATTAGTGTAACATTAACATTATTATTGTTACATTAACATTATTATTGATGTATTAACATTATTATTGTAACATTAACATTATTATTGTTACATTAACATTATTATTGTAACATTAACATTATTAGTGATGGATTAACATAATGAATACTGTCAGTGAAAAATGATCCTTATTAGCATCATGACTGAATCATGAACTGTTGTTACCAGTATCATAGAAGCATTGTCATTGAGCCATTTCCATTAGTAACATGGGATCAATGGACCCATTGGTTAAAACGGGACCGGGGTCTTTGTTCATAACCAGAAGCCATTTATTGCCACGTATGTTACACATACAGGAGAGTGTCTTTCAGCTGATTGGAAGATAAGCGAGACCCGTTTCCACTGTGAGAATCCGCTGTGGATGGAGGACCTGGGTCCTCAGAGACCAGCTGACCACAGGTCTTGATCCTGATGGAGGGACACTGAGTGAAAGGTCTACCTGCTGCCTTGCTCACAGGCTCTGCAGGAGACCAAACTGTCCTTCCTGCTCGCTTCCTGTCCTCAGGAAGAGCTAAGAATAAAGCTGTCAATCAGTCGGTCCGCCGGGACTCAAACCGACGCCCGGAGGAGTAATTATAGTCTTCACCAAAAGGGGGTCTTTGAAACGTCTGCCTCATCCAATCAGACGACAAGAGGAGCTCTCAATCATCAACAGGAAGTAAAGGAGACATTTAAAGATGAAGGAGGACGTGACAGCAACTCTCTACAGGAGAGACAGACAGGTGAGACGAGGACTTCAGCGTGTCTGTGACAATCATTTACAAAAAGAAAATGATTCCATAAACGATAACAACAACAATATCTTCCTAAGTTATTGTTACATCTCTTAGAATGATGAATCCTAATCCTGTACTGGTCTTACCTAAGAACAAATCACAGAGAAGAAAACATTGGTGGAATCCACCGAGTCAGTGGCGATCGAGCACTGATTTGGTAGAAAGAGCTTTTGGCAGCAGAGACAGAAGCAGAAGAAGAGGAGAGAAGAGATTGAAACTCAAGCAGGTCGTTTATATTCACACCGTCTCCTCTCCGATGCTCACATGGCGGCTCTCATGGCACCGGATCACACCGACACCGGGCGACAGTTGAACAGTTTAATAGTATATATATATATATATATATATATATATATATATATATATATATATATTCTATCCACTTTTTTGTTAAGTTGGAGAATAATACGGTGGCCCTGAAGTTCAAATCACAGCGACATTAACTTCTTACGGAAAGGGGAGGGCCTTATAGCACACGGACCCTTCTGATTGGACAGACGGTACCTCTCTCGTCTGTCCGCAGTATTGAGACGATGTCATCGTCCTGCCTGGGATGCAAAGCCTCGATTGGTCGAGTCGTATCACGTGGGACGGTTTAACTCTTCTCCTCCTCTCCTAATATATGTCAATCAACCAATGCCTATAAATAACTTAAATGTAACAATAACGACCAAAATCATTCGTGTCAAATGAGTCCTTTAATATTTAGAAATGAGCAGGTGAGTCCACCTGTCAGTCACATGTCAGCCACATGTCAGTCACATGTCAGCCACATGTCAGTCACATGTCAGTCACATGTCAGTCACATGTCAGCCACATGTCAGTCACATGTCAGCCACATGTC
>BMAF01000006.1:115000-137500 GCA_014132575.2 Gasterosteus nipponicus
GGCCGCTGTGACGCGTCTCCGTTCCCGACTTGAGTTTCCCAAAGCACGATGACGGCAGAAGACCAGCATCCATGTTTCTTAACTCAAGTCGGGAACGGAGACGCGTTCCAGCGGTCTTTACCCCCTCACCCCCCATCCCCCACAGGCCAGCGCGCCACGGAGACGTGGTCCGTTTTATACGTCAAAAACAAACGCACATCAGAGCCACGGGGCCGCGCCGCCCTGCGCGCTCAGTACAACAATCGCTTTTCCAGAGCTGAGCGACGCAGATCGGCTTTGTGAATTTGCTGTGAACATACTGACACACACGAATGAGCTGAACATGAAGCTACAAGGGAAAGTTCAGTTTGCACATGAAAATGTACACAAACGAGAGAGTGAGAGTCTTCAAAGCCACGTTGACTTGGAACTCATTGATCTTCAATGTGACGCCGTCTTAAAGGAGAAGTTCCACCTTAACCTGGATGAATTCTACGCTTCACTAAGCGAAGCCACGTTTGCAAACAGAGGATGCTGCTGTTGTTTGGCTCCACTTCACACCTCAGATCCCAGTTAACGGATGAACGCCTCAGATCGGTCCTGAGAATTGCCACAACAAAGCTGACACCAAACTAAGGGGGACCAACAACACTGTTCCCACTGAAATGTAATGTAATGTAAAAAGGTTCACTTTACTTTATTGGCTTTTACTTATAATTTATTTTGGTTGACATAAACACTCTCTATCCACCTGATACCGGCCGGCCTGTCTGTCAAATCAAAATGAAAGTCAATGTGGCCCCTGAGCCAACAGGTTTGCCCACCCGGGTACGATGGCGGAGACGTGAAGTCGCTAGAAACATGCTAGCTAGCTTCCCAGAAGCTAACTACCTCGCTAGCTGAAAACTGCTGTCTGTGTTGTTACTTAGAGCCGTGTGCTTATGTCTGTTTTTTGCGCCAGCCTAGTTGCCACGCCCACTACCACGCCCATCGTCACGCCCACTGCCACGCCCCCTCTGGCTCAGCTGTGGCGTTTCCCCGGCGCGTCGCCCGGTTGGCAGACGGGCCTCAGGCCTCCCTGGGGCGCAGCGTCGATCCCCGCGTGGTACCCGGCGTGCCGGTCACGCGTGGCTCCTCCTCCCGTCCCTGCACACGGTTTCCTGGTGGGATGTCCCTCCAGACGGCGAGCGTCGTTACGCCTTTATCCGTTTTGTTGAGAATATAGACGTCGCTACCAGACGCCATTGTTTGCCGACTCGTGGCCCATGGCTCGTGGGCTCGTGGGGAGGGAGCCGCGCTCACGTGGTTGGTTTGTCGCTTTGGATAAAAGCGTCCGCTAGATGTCACGTGACGTGATGTGACGTGATGTGACGTAGTTATAACTCTGTTATGTGTGTGTCTCCTGATTTTACACCGGTGTCCAGTATTAATCTTTCTAACAATAATATACTATAATAATGAGTACGACCATCACATCATTTTACCCAAACCGAAGCCTGAAGCCTGAACAATGAATAGTTTTTGAACCAGATCGTGACGCTGCTCTACCCTCTAACATAAATCAGTGGTATTACAAAAGTTGAATAGATATCAAAAATCTGAATTTAAAAAATAAATAGCTTTTATCAGTATTTTAAAACGTGAACGTTGGCTGTATCTGAAAGATTGAGGAAGGAGGTGGATTTGTAATATGTTATTTATACATTATTATATTATTGACTTATATTAATTCAAGCTGAAGAGTCATAGTAACCGTCTCCTGGAGGAGCTGAAAGGTGCCGCGGAAGAAATAGATTCAGCTCTCCAACAATGAACATCATCAGAGCGACTCACACAAAGAGGAGTATTTAATGTGACAGGATGAGGCGGGTCCTGATGGGAGCTGTCAATCATCCTCCTCTTGCTTTCACACTGACAGACTGAAGATAGACCCATCTCACACACACAGACACACACACACAGTCCCTGGTGAGTGTGTGATGAGTTTAGCCTGCGGCCATAACCGCCATTAACAGATGAAAGTATCACACACACAATCAGACACAGAGACGCACACAAACGCACACACAGATCCCAAATGTTAAAGGCTGGAAGCTAAAAGAAGCACTGAGACACTGAGACACACACACACACACTGTAACACACACACAGACACTATGAGACTATAAGCGCTACTTTTGGCGTACGCAGCGTCTACAACCCTTCCTAAAGGAACATTAGCACCACCTTAACGTACGCTAGATCTCCCATGTGACCAGTAGGACTTCCTAAGGAACATTAGCACCACCTTAACGTGACCGCTAGATCTCCCCATGTGACCAGTAGGACTTCCTAAAGGAACATTAGCACCACCTTAACGTGCGCTAGATCTCCCATGTGACCAGTAGGACTTCCTAAAGGAACATTAGCACCACCTTAAACGCTAGATCTCCCATGTGACCAGTAGGACTTCCTAAAGGAACATTAGCACCACCTTAACGTACTAGATCTCCCATGTGACCAGTAGGACTTCCTAAAGGAACATTAGCACCACCTTAACGTACGCTAGATCTCCCAGGTGACCAGTAGGACTTCCTAAAGGAACATTAGCACCACCTTAACATACGCTAGATCTCCCATGTGACCAGTAGGACTTCCTAAAGGAACATTAGCACCACCTTAACGTACGTTAGATCTCCCATGTGACCAGTAGGACTTCCTAAAGGAACATTAGCACCACCTTAACATACGCTAGATCTCCCACGTGACCAGTAGGACTTCCTAAAGGAACATTAGCACCACCTTAACATACGCTAGATCTCCCATGTGACCAGTAGGACTTCCTAAAGGAACATTAGCACCACCTTAACGTACGCTAGATCTCCCAGGTGACCAGTAGGACTTCCTAAAGGAACATTAGCACCACCTTAACACCAGTAGGACTTCCTAAAGGAACATTAGCACCACCTAGATCTCCCATGTGACCAGTAGGACTTCCTAAAGGAACATTAGCACCACCTTAATTAGCACAGTAGGACTTCCTAAAGGAACACCTTAACATACGCTAGATCTCCCAGGTGACCAGTAGGACTTCCTAAAGGAACATTAGCACCACCTTAACACGCTAGATCTCCCAGGTGACCAGTAGGACTTCCTAAAGGAACATTAGCACCACCTTAACGTATCGCTAGATCTCCCAGGTGACCAGTAGGACTTCCTAAAGGAACATTAGAACTAGATCTCCCAGGTGACCAGTAGGACTTCCTAAAGGAACATTAGCACCACCTTAACGTACGCTAGATCTCCCACGTGACCAGTAGGACTTCCTAAAGGAACATTAGCACCACCTTAACATACGCTAGATCTCCCACGTGACCAGTAGGACTTCCTAAAGGAACATTAGCACCACCTTAACATACGTTAGATCTCCCAGGTGACCAGTAGAACTTCCTAAAGGAACATTAGCACCACCTTAACATACGCTAGATCTCCCAGGTGACCAGTAGGACTTCCTAAAGGAACATTAGCACCACCTTAACGTACGCTAGATCTCCCATGTGACCAGTAGGACTTCCTAAAGGAACATTAGCACCACCTTAACATACGCTAGATCTCCCAGGTGACCAGTAGGACTTCCTAAAGGAACATTAGCACCACCTTAACGTACGCTAGATCTCCCAGGTGACCAGTAGGACTTCCTAAAGGAACATTAGCACCACCTTAACGTACGCTAGATCTCCCAGGTGACCAGTAGGACTTCCTAAAGGAACATTAGCACCACCTTAACGTACGCTAGATCTCCCATGTGACCAGTAGGACTTCCTAAAGGAACATTAGCACTCTGTCTCCTGCCACCGTAACGTACGCTAGATCTCCCAGGTGACCGGTAGGACTTCCTAAAGGAACATTAGCACCACCTTAACATACGCTAGATCTCCCACGTGACCAGTAGGACTTCCTAATGGAACATTAGCACCACCTTAACATACGTTAGATCTCCCATGTGACCAGTAGGACTTCCTAAAGGAACATTAGCACCACCTTAACGTACGCTAGATCTCCCAGGTGACCGGTAGGACTTCCTAAAGGAACATTAGCACCACCTAACATTAACATACTAAAGGAACATTAGCACCATCTCCCACGTGACCAGTAGGACTTCCTAAAGGAAAACTAGCACCACCTTAACGTACGTTAGATCTCCCAGGTGACCAGTAGAACTTCCTAAAGGAACATTAGCACCACCTTAACATACGCTAGATCTCCCACGTGACCAGTAGGACTTCCTAAAGGAACATTAGCACCACCTTAACATACGCTAGATGACCAGTAGGACTTCCATTAGCACCACCTTGACGTTAGATCTCCCAGGTGACCAGTAGGACTTCCTAAAGGAACATTAGCACCACCTTAACATACGCTAGATCTCCCACGTGACCAGTAGGAACGTTAGATCTCCCACGTGACCAGTAGGACTTCCTAAAGGAACATTAGCACCACCTTAACATATGTTAGATCTCCCACGTGACCAGTAGGACTTCCTAAAGGAACATTAGCACCATTACGCTTAGATCTCCCAGGTGACCCTTCCTAAAGGAAAACTAGCACCACCTTAACGTACGTTAGATCTCCCAGGTGACCAGTAGGACTTCCTAAAGGAACATTAGCACCACCTTAACGTACGTTAGATCTCCCAGGTGACCAGTAGGACTTCCTAAAGGAAAACTAGCACCACACATACGCTAGATCTCCCAGGTGACCAGTAGGACTTCCTAAAGGAACATTAGCACCACCTTAACATACGCTAGATCTCCCAGGTGACCAGTAGGACTTCCTAAAGGAACATTAGCACCACCTTAACATACGCTAGATCTCCCAGGTGACCAGTAGGACTTCCTAAAGGAACATTAGCACCACCTTAACGTACGCTAGATCTCCCAGGTGACCAGTAGGACTTCCTAAAGGAACATTAGCACCACCTTAACATACGCTAGATCTCCCAGGTGACCAGTAGGACTTCCTAAAGGAACATTAGCACCACCTTAACGTACGCTAGATCTCCCAGGTGACCAGTAGGACTTCCTAAAGGAACATTAGCACCACCTTAACGTACGCTAGATCTCCCAGGTGACCAGTAGGACTTCCTAAAGGAACATTAGCACCACACTTAACGTACGCTAGATCTCCCAGGTGACCAGTAGGACTTCCTAAAGGAACATTAGCATCACCTTAACACGCTAGATCTCCCAGGTGACCAGTAGGACTTCACCTAAAGGAACATTAGCATCACCTTAACGTACGCTAGATCTCCCAGGTGACCAGTAGGACTTTAACAGCTGTGATGTGAGAAGTCTCTTTGATCAGCTGATTTCTGGGGAGTTGCAGACGCGCTGCTCTGCCTGCTGGGAATCGTAGTACGACGCAGCAGTGACCAGAGCAGTACCGGTAAATGTTATTATCGGACCTCAGAGCTGTTTACAGTGGACACAGCTCGGTCCAGTCTGAATCATCACTACCTACAGTAATAGTACATCACAGTAGTAGTATATCGCTTCATGTACTACATCATCAAACACCACCGTGTGACACCTGAGGTCAGAGCAGTACGTGGTTCGACAGTAACAGTACTTTGTTAGATAGTCTTACTCTGCTGAAGCAGTCAATCTCATTCAGTCGCTGATGAATCTGTCCGACCATCTGATCAGTAGGAAGCTCCTGAAGACACAGACACAAATATACACTCACACACAAATATACACTCACACACAAATATACACATGTACACGGGTCCTTTAGTAAATGTGTGTCAGCTGGATGCTGAAAGATAAACGTTTAATTTGGACTAAGTATGTGTTGGCCTCCCTGAGTGTGTAAGGTGTGTGTGTGTGTTGTTCTACCTGTGTGGTGCTCAGCTCTGATTGGTCCGGCAGTAAGCTCTCTGCGGTCACATGGACGGCTCTCAGCTCAGCACTCAGCTCTTCGGCCTGAAGGACGACAACAACAACCAAAGAAGAAGAAGTGATGACAGGAAGCGTGGAGACTCGACTGCTGTCGGTGCATCACGTGTGTTGAACATTCAGGAGCTGAGCCCCGACGCAGTTATTGAAACCGTAGCAATTATTATTCTCTAAGTCAATTGCCTTTTGGGGCCTTTATTGCTTCACTCTCCACGCTCTGCTTGCATATCACGGTGGTGAAGATGTAAACACGTAAGTGCTCGAGCATTTAGAGGTGAAAGACGTCCCGGTGGCGCCCCCTAGAGAGTCAACGTTTAAATGTCCAACATCCTCACCTCAGGAATCAGGAATCAGGAAACTTTTATTAGCCAAAATATGTCAAACATACAAGGAATTTGTCTTGGCGGTTAGTGCGCGACAGTAGACAGACAAGACAGCAGTGCACAAGTAATAAAATAAAGTGGAATGAAATGCTAATGCAATGGGTTAATAGAATAAGGCTATGGGTTAGTATAAAACAAGGGAATAAAGTTAAAAAAAACAAAAACCTGTGTCTCCAAGTCTCCAAGGTGGTGCTCCAAGTCTCTTACAATGCAACACATATGTACATTTCCATCTGCTACAAAAAAGTAAATGAGACCCCAACCAAAATATTAGGCCTCACTCGATCCAATTCCACTTTACGGGGCCAATGGCCATTTTTGCCGTTTTCAGAATTTGTACTTTTACAAACTCCTCATATACAGACTTCATGGGATTAACTTCAAATGTGCACCGGATGGTCTGTAGAGAAAACGTATGACAATCGTGAACCACATGTATGACATTTTGTATGACATCACACAGAGATGTATTTTGAAGTCTCTGTGTGATACATGGGATCAGATGTATGTGGCTCATGGAACTGCATTGGACAGGTCCAACGTCAACGTGTGGGGGGCGTCGTACTAAAACACACATCGCTAGATAGAACTATGCACAATTCACACTAGATACAACTCCCATCGCTGTAGAACACGTTTCACATTCTACTTGTTGTTACAGCCGACATGCAAAGTCTGCAACTTCTGTCAGAGCAACGGGTTTTACTGGGCTTCCTAAAATCAGACACGCGAGACAGACGTGTGTGAGTGTGTGTGCGTGTGTGTGTGCGTGTGTGTGTGCGTGTGTGAGTGTGTGTGTGTGTGTGTGTGTGTGTGCATGTGTGTGTGTGTGCGTGTGTGTGTGTGTGTGAGTGTGTGTGTGTGTGTGTGTGTGTGTGTGTGTGCGTGTGTGTGTGTGTGCGTGTGTGTGTGTGAGTGAGGCGGAGGGAGAGCAGGGAAAGGAAATGCAGATGAACGAAGACGCTGCGTGATTTTAGTGTGTAGAATGTGTGGCGCAGCGGCACAGATTAGTCTGTGTGGGAAACACTGGTATTTATTTAGTTTGATTTTAAAGCTTTAGAGTGACAAGTCTTGTTTTTTGCCCATTTTATGATTATTTTCTGAGATTCACTCAACACACTCAAGGCTTAAGACGTGACAGAATGACATTCTAGACGTGTACAAGCAGCTTCTGATGGTCACAGCGGTCTGGCAGGCGGCAGGTGGCAGGTGGAAGGCGGCAGGCGGCAGGTGGAAGGCGGCAGGCGGCAGGTGGAAGGCGGCAGGTGGCAGGTCGCCTCCATGTGCTGCCCAAGCTGCTTGCAACGTTATTATCGTTATAGTTGCATCACATGTCATTTATCTGACGCTTTTATCCAAAGCGACTTACAATAAGAACATTTAACCATCAGGACACAAACTCAGAAGAACAAGAAACAAGAAAGTGTGATTTCATCAAATAAGCCGATGTACAACTTGCTGTAGATAAGAACCATTATAAGTCCAATGTAAGTGCTGCAGTTAGTTAGTGTGTTAGTGGAGGTAGAGTCTGAAGAGGTGTGTCTTTAGTTTGCAGCAGAAGACGTGAGAAGGTAGTTCTTTAACACTGTGGACCAATAACTACAGTATCGGTGCTACATGATGAAGATGAGGTGACATATCAGAATTGTTGGTGAAAGAAGCCCAAACTAACCCAACTGTATGTCACTGAAACGTCAGAACACAGACAACAACATAAAGTAGATTCTTCCTCGTTGGTGCCGCTGACACTGACAGAGAAGGAATGTGGCTTGCTTAAAACTCACCAGGTGTTCACCAACAGCTGGAGGAGCGAGGACCAGAACCTTGGGGACTGACCACACGCAGCAGGACAGACAAGTCAAATATTAATACAAGTTTACATTTCTGATACAAGTGGACAACGATCCTATTTCTCCGTAAACAGGAATGAATATTCTTCATTAAAGCGTCTTTAGCTGAGGACTAACCGGAAGTAGCGTCACAGCTCCATCTAGTGGAGACCCCGCCCCCTGACTTACTGTCCACGCGGCCCCTCTTCAGCAGCCGGATCAGGTACCGGATCGGATCCTCGGGCTGATCGATCAGCAGACTGGAGAGCATGCTCTGAGACGCACGCGCACACACACACACACACGCGCACGCGCGCACGTTAGTCAGGTGCTCCCGCCGGCGCAGCAGCTCAGGTGTGGAGCGGTCTGTCCTACCTGCATCAGGTGAGAGACGTTGTGCTGGTCTGCGTAGACGGCCACGTTAGGAGGAACCCTCAGGGGTCTCACCGAGTCATCCATCAAGAGCACCGGAACACACAGTGCTGCTTTATCTGGACGACCGTGAACACATCACGTTCAGAAACTGCAAACTGTGACACGTTACGAGCATTGACGTCTCTGTTAACAGTATTAATACGTTTTTTTACGTTAACACGGTAAAATGACGGTTAGCTTTATGTAATATGACATTACAATGTTAGGTTGTAGAAACGGAGCAAACAGACACGAATGTGAAACAGCTTCACCTGTTCAACGAGCCGGTTGCTAGCAGAGTGTTTGCTGGTTGTTAGGGACGTTGCTGGCGTTGCCTAGCAACGGAGAGCCGGTGACGCGCGTTTATTGCTACAACAGGAAACGAGATGTAACGTTAGATTATTGTAATCAGTCATTACTGGATAGTCCTCTACAGACACAGTGTTTAAATAAGTCATCAATTACTGATCAGACTTCGGAGGTTTTACACGTCTTTATTTCACAGTTTAACATTCGTCCATCAGCTGGACAGGAAACAGTCAGCGAGGAGCCTGGTTAGCATAGCTGCTGTTAGCTTCTAGCTCGATGTGAACTCGGGCCCTTAAAGAAACGTGTTGATTCATATGTAGCAATGTTAGCATGTTCATGTTAGCTATGACGTAGCTTGTGCTTTTACCAAAACAATAATTAACCATAAATTTCTTCATTCTATCTGTGAAAATGTTGATGAATTTAATAGAAACAATATGTTAGCCCAAATTGAATAGCATCGACCTGGTACTGCTATAATAATAGCATTAGCATTGTTACGTTCCCGCCTAGCTAACCAACATTAGCATTAACAGTGTGAATGTTAGTGAGCTTCATCTTAGCACACATGCTACAGTTGTCTAAAATGCACGATGCGTTCTTGTTGTGTTTGATGAACAATAACGAAGCAACGAAGGAACTTTGCCTGTTAGCAGTTCGATCGAGCTTCTGAACGTTGTATTTAATACTTTAGTGTTTCAGAAAGTTGCTACTTAGTTGTATTATTTTATTCAAGAGGGCAACTGAAGGTCCTGTAGCTAGTTAGCGGTAGCTAACCGCCTGACTCCTCATGCCATCTCCATCCCTCAATCCTCCCTCCTTCTTCATCCCTCCACCCTTCCTCCATCAATGCTCCTCCCGCCTCAGTACTCGGGCTGCGTCTCGTCGTAGTCCATGATGCTGAGTTCGTGCCTCCTCTGTCGTACGGCGAGCGTCAGGTCTCCAGGAGGCCCGGCGGGGGTCCAGCTGGGGGGCTCCGTGGGAAGACTCCCTGCAAGGAGGATCTCTGCCTCCTGACCCAGAGGAGGGCTGTCTGGCTGCGCCTCCTGCTCCTCCTCTTCTTCTGGCTCCTCCTCCTCCTCCTGGCTGTGATTGGTCGGTCTGAAAAGCTGCCGCGCACGCTGCTCCAGGAAGGACCCGACAGCCAAGGGGGAGTCGATAGAGGGAAGGGAGAGGGGGGAGGACGAGCAGGAAGGGGAGAGGGTCTCAGCGACCCCGTTTGTTATACCAAAAGAAGGGCCGTCTTCAGGAGCTGGCAAGGCGACGCTGCGGCCATTTGGCCTGAGGGCGAGAGGGACAGCATTACATGACCTCATCAGTGACATCATCGGTGACATCATCAAACGATCTCAACTACCTGAGGTCCGCGTGTGCGTCCAGGTGAATCTGGCTGTACAGGTGCAGCATCTCTGTCTGCAGCGTCTGGGTGACTCTCCTCAAAGACGCACAGCGGCTCTCGCAGGCAGACAGACCCCCCCTGCAGCAACAAGGGGCTCACTCAGCTGTCACTCAACTGTATCTTTACTCAGTGCTACTTCCTGTTTACTATTACTGGTTCTTTTTACACATTATTCATTTTCTATTCGGTTCTTTTACTTCTGCACTATTTTCAGTCTGTTGTTTTATACGTATTGAATAACTAAATAAGTGGTCACGTGATCTGGGGCATCAGGAGCCAACTGACTGTGGGTCTGACCTTCCCTGGGCCTTGGTGTCCTCCAGGAGCTTCTTGTGATCCAGGATCAGCTGGTCCTTCTTGGCCAGCTGGTTCTCCAGCTCTGCTATCCTGTGATTGGCTGCTTCCAGCTTCTGCCTCCGCTGCACGTCGCTGTCCTTCAGCCGCTGGTACTCGTTACCCACGGTGCACTGCAGCATGGAAGCCTCCTGGAGGAGGAACACACCGCAGACTGAGAAGTACGTGGTGGTCCCTGAACGCCACGCCAATCACTGCATGAGATACGTCTTTGACCCCCGTGACATCTGGGCTGGATTCATTTGTATAAGAACGGACCTCTAACGGACGTGTGTGTGTCCTCACCGTGCGATGGTGTGTGTGTCCTCACCGTGCGATGGTGTGTGTGTCCTCACCGTGCGATGGTGTGTGTGTCCTCACCGTGCGATGGTGTGTGTGTCCTCACCGTGCGATGGTGTGTGTCTCCGGCCTCCAGCTGCTCACACAGAGCTCTGTTGGTTTCTCTCAGCAGGACGAGTTGCTGGTTCAACAAGAAGATCTGCTGCTGCAGCTGCTCACTGCTACACAACTACACACAGGACACAACTACACACAGACACACAGACCACACACAGGAGGACACACACACAGGACACAACTACACACAGGAGGACACAACTACACACAGACACACAGGACACAACTACACACAGGAGGACACAAGTACACACAGACACACAGGAGGACACAACTACACACAGACCTACACACAGGAGGACATCATTTCTCCCTACCTTGAGTGACAGCTGGGTCAGCTGGTGTTGGGCATTGTAAGCCTTGTTATTGGCCTTCTGAAGCTCCGCCTCCAGGTGCTTCACGCTGCCCTGATGCTCCTGGAGTTCACTCTGTAACGTTACATCACATGTCATTTAGCTGAGGGTGGGGGGGTCGGGTGTCTTGCTCAGGGACACCTCGACATGGGACACGGAGCAGGGTCCGACCCCCCGGTGCACCTTCTCTACTCCATGCGCCACCGTCGCCCACAGCCAATCACAGCACAGGTGGTTTTAAACAGCCAATCAGAACAGAGGATCAACACGTTTCATTCTGGTGGCGTCTCAGTGTGTACTAGTATTGTACAAGTACCTCGAGTCTCTGCTTGTCTCTCTGCTGGTCCTGTTGCTGCAGCAGCAGCTGTTGGTCGTGCGTGTGCAGCTTGGTGGTGTGTGTGTGTGTGTCGTGCTGTAGTTGTGTGTAGCGTGTGCGTTCGTCCTGCAGACTCGACTTCAGCGAGCGAATCTCTTCGTCCTGGAGGCTCAGCTGACCCTTCTGTGGGATGTTCACAGATATCACCACTCTTCACAGTGACGTGCTCATGAGCTGCGCGGCGCTTTGACGAGTTGTTACCATGGCGACGGCGTGCTCCTCCAGCGCGGTGGAGTTGATGACCCTCCGCAGCAGGCGGCGGTTCCTGACGGCGTGTTGCTGGCGTTTGAAGCGTTCGTACTGCAGCTGACTGTGGACCAGCAAAAGCTGACTCCTCAGGGACTGAAGCTCCTCCCCCTGGGCGGGGCCTATCACACACACGGGCCACATTATTCTCAGTTTCACATTCTGTAATAATTTGAATGAGGTTAATGGTGTGAGATGAAAACGCATCAGATTAGATCGATGATGCTAATGAGGTGAGTTAGTTTCTAGTACCTTTGGGTTTCATGCTCTGCTGTTTACCTCCACAATGAGTCCGCTCCATCGACTTGTTCACTGCTGACAACCTGACACGCACACGCACACGCACACACACACACACACAGACTTATTTATGTGTGTGTCTTATCTAGAACCCTGCGGCTCCTTGTTAACAGTCTCACCTTCTGCTGAGGTGGTCATGGACTTCATGTCCGTGGACAATGAGCTGATCCAAAACCTCCAGAGGTGAGGTGGAAGTTTCCTCTCCTCCTCCTCCGCCTCCTCCGCCTCCTCCTCCTCCTCCTCCTCCGCCTCCTCCCTCCTCCTCCTCCTCCTCCTCCTCTCTTCAGAGCCTCCTGCGGGACACAAATGCTCATCATAAAATGATAAATTCACGTGAATCTACACGATGAGATAAATATTGATCTACTGGATGAGATCATTGTTTTTACAAACAATGGATCATTATGATTTAATTTGTCAATTAATCAATTAGCAGCTGTAGTATTTTAACTGAAGGCAAAATGAGATGTTCTCTGATTTCATCATTTTGGTTCCGCACAAGTTTTCTACAAATGTTTCTGTTGAAGACACTTTATCAACATTTAATAATAATTAAATAATAATGTCAGCAATCAACATTATTACAACTATTAACTGCTGTCATTTAATAAAAAGGTGATTATTAGTTGACATTGTGTTTAAATACATCTCTATTATGTGTTCAGTAAATTAATATTATATGTTTGAATATTGGACACGTTAACGCCAATAATTAATATAATAATTAATAATAATAATAACTTTTTTCTAGAATTATCAGTTTGAAGGTCAGCTGCTTTCTGACTCTGGCTCCTTCTCTCTGTCCTCATCTTATAATATATCTACACACACACACATTTATATACATATTAATCGCACGTTTTCAAACTCCTTCATCTCGATCAACTCAATGAAAGTTCTCCTCCTCTAATCATTTTATATTTATATTCTTTGAGCGTCTTTCTTACTCCGATGTAACTGACTGACGCTAGCGGACGTTTTGTTTCTGCGCTAAACAACAAAGGTACGTTCAAATATTTTACTGCATTAATCTTGACCACATTAATCGCATAGATGAATGTGTTTATGTTGACAGCCCTAATATATGATATATATATATATATATATATATATATATATATATATGTTACCTGACTAACCACTGGCGTTAGCTCACCTGTCTCATCCTCCCGACAAAGAGCATGGCGGCTCGTGGCAGAGCAAGCTCAAACAGGAGCTCGTACGGAGGGGCGGGGCTGTGGCCAGAGGGGGCGGGGCCTCCATTCTCTGACCCCTTGGGGGTGAAGCAGGGTGAGACGGAGCCCGAATGGGAGGGGAGCGCTGAAACTGAGGAGGCCTCGCCACGACGAGGAGTGGAGGTGAGGAGGAACGGCTGAGAGGAGGAGGTGGGGGTGGAGCTAAATGAGGCGGGGGTGGTGGAGCTAAATGAGGCGGGGGTGGAGCTAAAGGAGGCGGGGGTGGAGCTAAAGGAACACTGCTGGGGTCGGACGTCTGTGAGAAAGCGAGAGGAACATAAAAGGTCAATAACTCCTCTCCTCCTGCCAACGGTACGCGAGATGTAGCTGGTCAACTCACCTTCTCTGAGGTCATTAATGTCATCGCTCTGGCCTCCTGCCTCCAGCTCTGTGATTGGCTGAGTGGACGACGCCTCCAGCTGTGTGACCAGCTTAACCTGTGAGGAAGGGAGAGAGGCTCCTTCACAATCAACCCCCCCGTGAGCACGACGAAGCATCACGGCTACCTGCCCTCCTCCTGCGCTCACCTGGTCATTGGTGGGACGGCCATCTTGGATGTGGTTAGTTAGCGGTGTTGCTGATGAGGGACATTTCACACCTGGAGACAGTTTAAGAACAGATCCTCAGAGCAACTTCCTGTTCTCATAAATGAATCAGACAAACAAACTATGGGGATGTTCAGCAAATCGCCCTAAATGTCTCTGTTTGAGTCCAAGATGACACGTGTTTACTATTAAATAGTTTTCTATAATCAAGCGAGTGACTGAACCTCTAAGCTGTGTACATATAATATATAATAACAAGCTCATGACAAAACAACATAATTAGGGACTCGCCTGAGATAGAGGCGGTCTTGCTCAGAGGGGAGGGGCTTGCTGCAGCAGGTTCAGGAGGGGGCGTCGACAAACCACACCGTGAGGAGGGACTCCAAGTGACATCATCAGCCTGAACACAAATAGGTCGTAAGCAGGGGAAGGAAGCAAAGGAAGGAAAGAAGGAAGTTAGGAGGAAATCTACCTGTAGGAAGGAGCTGCTGAGTGTCGGCTCCTTCAAAGTCAGACGTTCAGACAGAAGCTGAGGACAAACTGAACTCCCTGTCAATCACAACAACCAATAATCAATCTTTGAAAGTTCAACTCAGTGTGTGTTACCAGGGGTCCGTTTCAAGTAGGAGGTTTAACAAACTGGGTTTCTGGTTTCAGAACAGTCGGTTCAATCAACTCCAGTTGGTTGACTCAGAGTTGAGCGCGTGCAGCATCACAGTATGAAGGCAGCATGAATGGAGCCACGATACTACCAGTTACCATGGCAACCACCACCAACAATATATTCACTAATATATATATGTATATATTTACACAAAACCTGCTTCTTGAAACAGACCTCTGGGGTCCAGGTGTGTGTGTGTGTGTGTTACCTGGGCTCCAGGTGTGTGTGTGTGTGTGTGTTACCTGGGCTCCAGGTGTGTGTGTTACCTGGGCTCCAGGTGTGTGTGTGTGTGTTACCTGGGCTCCAGGTGTGTGTGTGTGTGTTACCTGGGCTCGAGGTGTGTGTGTGTGTTACCTGGGCTCCAGGTGTGTGTGTGTGTGTTACCTGGGCTCCAGGTGTGTGTGTGTGTGTTACCTGGGCTCCAGGTGTGTGTGTGTGTGTGTTACCTGGGCTCCAGGTGTGTGTGTGTGTGTTACCTGGGCTCCAGGTGTGTGTGTGTGTGTTACCTGGGCTCCAGGTGTTACCTGGGCTCCAGGGTGTGTGTGTTACCTGGGCTCCAGGTGTGTGTGTTACCTAGGCTCCAGGTGTGTGTGTGTGTGTTACCTGGGCTCCAGGTGTGTGTGTGTGTGTGTGTTACCTGGGCTCCAGGTGTGTGTGTGTGTGTTACCTGGGCTCCAGGTGTGTGTGTGTGTGTTACCTGGGCTCCAGGTGTGTGTGTGTTACCTGGGCTCCAGGTGTGTGTGTGTGTGTTACCTGGGCTCCAGGTGTGTGTGTGTGTGTGTGTGTTACCTGGGCTCCAGGTGTGTGTGTGTGTTACCTGGGCTCCAGTGTGTGTGTGTGTTACCTGGGCTCCAGGTGTGTGTGTGTGTGTTACCTGGGCTCCAGGTGTGTGTGTGTGTGTGTTACCTGGGCTCCAGGTGTGTGTGTGTGTGTTACCTGGGCTCCAGGTGTGTGTGTGTGTGTTACCTGGGCTCCAGGTGTGTGTGTGTGTGTTACCTGGGCTCCAGGTGTGTGTGTGTGTGTGTGTTACCTGGGCTCCAGGTGTGTGTGTGTGTTACCTGGGCTCCAGGTGTGTGTGTGTTACCTGGGCTCCAGGTGTGTGTGTGTTACCTGGGCTCCAGGTGTGTGTGTGTTACCTGGGCTCCAGGTGTGTGTGTGTGTTACCTGGGCTCCAGGTGTGTGTGTGTTACCTGGGCTCCAGGTGTGTGTGTGTTACCTGGGCTGCTGAGGGTCTCTCTGTTTGGAGGACTCAAGGTGAGGGTGAGTTGAGGGGAGGCAGGAGGGTCTCTGATGAACGAGTACATGTCCTCCTCACAGGAGGACTCCAGAGGATCTAGAGACTCTCTGGAGCACTCGATCACAATGTCATGGACTTCATAACACCTCCACCTGAGACACACACAACACAGGTTTTCCTTCTTAATTTGAATGAATCATTCAGTTCAGGTTTGGTTCACTTGTGGACTCACCTGGACGGGTCCAGTTCATAGTCCTGAGTCCCTGTGATCAACTCTGGATGAACCCTGACATGTTCCAACATCGGCTGAGAGACAAAGGAACAGACAGACAGTGTCTCAGGAAAACAAATCTTTAATACGATACAGCAGGGAGGAAACGTGAGGAGCCTTACGTTTAAACCTCAGCTACTTTCACAATAAATCAGAGAATACGCTCAGTTCCTCCTGAATGAGGGCTGTGATTCACCTTACAGGGAGCAGAGCTTCATATGAGGACCACAGACCAAACCTGTAGCCATGGCTACATGACTCATGGGTAATGTAGTTCTGAGAGATCAGGACACAAACCGGCTTCCTGTCATCTGAGAAACAGTCCAGCAGCTGTTCCCATAGCGACATGTGAACTGGTCTAATCATCATTCACAGTCAAACACACCTCTTTACTCGTCCCCCCTGTCCCCACGGTTCCTCCCGGTCTCCTGTTGATTAATGTCCTTAGTCTGTGCTCTCAGAGGCATCTGATGATCAAGATGTCTTTCTGTGGAGGTCGCCCCCCCCTTTAGCATGTTTACCCTCCTTGTATATATTCCGCTCCGAAGAAGACGACCTTTGAGCAGCCGGACGGGTGACGTGTATCTGTGTCAATCGGTCTCCTGTTTGCAAACGTTATTTAATAAATGTCCCGTTTAATGTATTTTTTACTCCGGTGTCGGCCCAGTATCTCCCGCCCCTCTTGGTCGCTCCAGGTCCCTCCAGGTCTGCCCCGGTCCCCCTCACCTTGACGACCTCCTGGAAGGACTCCAGGTTCTCCTTCATGCTGTAGTGGAGCCTCAGGTAGGAGATGAAGTTGCAGGGGAACATCCCGTAGAGCCGATGGAACAGAGAGTACACACCTGCATGGAGGTGCACCAGGTGCTCCACAGGTACGTGACCTGAGGGGAGGAGGAGCAGCCAATCAGAGCTTAAAGAGGAAGGGTCGCACTTTATCATATGTCTTATGTTTCAAATATGCATCTCTGTGGGTGTGTGTCTGTCCCCTTGTGTGTGTGTCTGTCTCTAGAGTGTACGTGTGCGTTGGTGTTGTTTACCAGGGTTTTTGTGGCTCCAGGAAACAAGGCGTCCGAACACATCAAAGAAGTCGTAGATGTGTTGTTTCCCGGCCTGAGGCATCATGGGTAATAAGGTGATGAGGACCAGGACCCCTGTGATGAGGACCACCACGTCTGTCTCAGTCTGAGGACACAGTCCCATAATAAGTATCTATGCAAGTAGTACCACAATTATCACTACCACCACCAGCAGTACTATAGTGTGAGTACTTGAATGAGTACTCATAGCACCTCCAGTACTAGTCCCAGTACCTTGAGGCAGCGCAGCAGGGAGGGCAGCAGAGCCGAGCGGCTCACGTGATGAACCCATGGGGGCTGGTTCCGGATCAGGTGACCCAGCAGGGTCAGACCCGCCAGTCTGGACCCGGGTCGGTTCAGAGACTCATTGAGCTTCTCCAGCAGTGGCTGAGGGTTAGGGATCAATACACCATCATCATCACCATCACCATCACCATCCTCAATGCAACACACCATCATCAATACCATCACCATCATAACACCACCATCATCATCACAAACACCACCATCATCATCACCATCAACATCATCATCATCAACACCATCACCATCACCATCCTCAATGCAACAACATCATCAATACAGCATCACAACACCATCATCATCACCATCAACATCATCATCATCACCATCACCATCCTCAATGCAACAACATCATCAATACAGCATCACAACACCATCATCATCACCATCAACATCATCATCATCACCATCACCATCCTCAATGCAACAACATCATCAATACAGCATCACAACACCATCATCATCACCATCAACATCATCATCATCACCATCACCATCCTCAATGCAACACCATCATCATCACCATCAACAATAACACCATCACCATCATAACACCACCATCATCATCACAACACCACCACATCATCAACATCATCATCATCACCATCAACATCATCATCATCACCATCCATCATCATCACCATCAACATCATCATCATCACCATCACCATCCTCAATGCAACACCATCATCATCACCATCAACAATAACACCATCACCATCATAACACCACCATCATCATCACAACACCACCATCACCATCATCACAACACCACCATCATCATCAATAACACCACCATCATCAACACCATCATCATCACCATCAACATCATCATCATCACCATCACCATCCTCAATGCAACAACATCATCATCACCATCAACAATAACACCATCACCATCAACAATAACACCATCATCATCACAACACCACCATCACCATCACCATCATCATAACACCACCATCATCATCACAACACCACCATCACCATCATCACAACACCATCATCATCATCATCAATAACACCATCATCATCAGAGGTCAATGAGGGGCTGACCTTGTGGTGAGACTCTCGGATGGAGGAGAGGAGGAGCACCACCTGGGAGGAAGAGGAGTCCAGGTAATACTCAACCAGAGAGGACAGTACCGCACCTCCTCTGTCTGAGGGGAGAGACACCAGGGATGGATGTTGACTTACCCACAATGCATTGCTGTGTGGGTGTAACGCCATAGATGTTGCAATTAGGGCTGCAACAATGAATCGCTAAAATGGATTATTAAAAGAGCAACGGATGCTTGTGTCGCGGGACGCGTGCGCGGCGCCGAGGAAGAGGAGGAGGAGGAAGAGCAGCGGCAGTTGTTGTGAGAAGACGTGTGGGAGTGCCTGTGGTTGTAAGCGCTCTGCTTTGTGTGTGTTGTACTTTAAAGTCATTGTTGTTGTACTACAATGGTGGTAATCCTGTCATGTGAACATGTGTGAGAGAACAAGTGGGACTGTGGGAGGAAGCCGGAGAACCCGGAGAGAACCCACGCAGACACGGGGAGAACATGCAGACTCCACACAGAAAGGCCTCTGGGCGGAATCGAACCCAAGACCTTCTTGCTGCGAGGCAACAGTGCTAACCACCACGCCACCGTGCCGCCCTAAATGAAGATCATGAAATATGCAAATGGTGAAAACAGGTGGAGATGGTTGGATATAAGTAAAGACAGGTGGAGACAGGTAGAGACAGGTAGAGACAGGTAGAGACAGGTGGATATAAGTAAAGACAGGTAGAGACAGGTGGAGACAGGTAGAGACAGGTAGAGACAGGTGGATATAAGTAAAGACAGGTAGAGACAGGTGGATATAAGTAAAGACAGGTAGAGACAGCTGGAGACAGGTGGATATAAGTAAAGACAGGTAGAGACAGCTGGAGACAGGTGGATATAAGTAAAGACAGGTAGAGACAGGTGGATATAAGTAAAGACAGGTAGAGACAGCTGGAGACAGGTGGATATATAAAGACAGGTAAAGACAGACAGGTGGATATAAGTAGAGACAGCTGGAGACAGGTGGATATAAGTAAAGACAGGTAGAGACAGCTGGAGACAGGTGGATATAAGTAAAGACAGGTAGAGACAGGAGGAGACAGGTTGATATAAGTAAAGACAGGTAGAGACAGGAGGAGACAGGTAGAGACAGGTGGATATAAGTAAAGACAGGTAGAGACAGGAGGAGACAGGTAGAGACAGGTTGATATAAGTAAAGACAGGTATACAGAGAGGAGAAGGTAAAGACAGGTAGAGACAGGAGGATACAGGAGGAGACAGGTAGAGACAGGAGGATACAGGAGGAGACAGGGAGACAGGTGGATAGGTAAGTGGAGAAAGACAGGTGGTAGAGACAGGTAGAGACAGGAGGATACAGGAGGAGACAGGTGGATATAAGTAAAGACAGGTAGAGACAGGAGGAGACAGGTAGAGACAGGTTGATATAAGTAAAGACAGGTAGAGACAGGAGGATACAGGAGAGACAGGTGGAGACAGGTGGAGACAGGAGGATACAGGAGGAGACAGGTAGAGACAGGTGGATATAAGTAAAGACAGGTAGAGACAGCTGGAGACAGGTAGAGACAGGTGGATATAAGTAAAGACAGGTAGAGACAGGAGGATACAGGAGGAGACAGGTGGATATAAGTAAAGACAGGTAGAGACAGGTAGAGACAGGAGGAGACAGGTAGAGACAGGAGGATATAAGTAAAGACAGGTAGAGACAGGAGGATACAGGAGGAGACAGGTTGATATAAGTAAAGACAGGTAGAGACAGGAGGATACAGGAGGAGACAGGTTGATATAAGTAAAGACAGGTAGAGACAGGTAGAGACAGGTTGATATAAGTAAAGACAGGTAGAGACAGGAGGAGACATGGAGAAGACAGGTGGATAAGTAAAGACAGGTAGAGACAGGAGGATACAGGAGGAGACAGGTGGAGAACCCGCCAGACTCACCGGTGTTCAGCTGTTGATTGACAGCTGCTCTGACTTGCTCCGCCTCCTGCAGCTCCGGACTGTCCAATGAGAGCAGGAGCTCACTGATACTCGTCTGCAGGCTGGACATGATGGACACCTGGAGACAAACATGGGATATTATGGGATGTACGCTGATGCCTTCAGCCACGTTTGCTTCACAAGGATCGCGGGGAGATCAAGAAAAAAGTAGGGACTTTATTCACCCAAATGGGTAATAGCATCAAACAAAGACAGAAGGTTTAACATGTGAACATGCAGTGTTCATAGCAGGCTGGTCAGCCCACAGATAATTGCAGGGTTAATTGGCGCCCTTCCTCCTCTGCAGATTAGATGCGCTGGCATCCGACTGCCCCCTCCTGCAGCGTGGACCCACTCATCACCACAAGTGGACTTGCAGTCGCCACAGAGGGTCAAAGGTCAGGGGATGTAAAGCCCTTTCAGAGCAATTTGTCATTTGAAATTTTTTCAAAAGTTGTTTAATGAATTGTTTCAGAGGTGAATATTGTACTTATTGTACTCGGTTTGATTACGTTTACTTAAGCTACTTGACAAGATACTTACTAAGATAAATACTAGGCAAGTTTTTGAATGCAGGGATTTTACTGTATTATCACCCGAGTTTTTATTTATTGCCACACATGTTACACGTTGGGGTAGTTGACTTGGTGCTATATGATAAAATAAGTTAAAACAAACATACGAGCAGGAATTAACACCATAAACAGATCAGTACGTTAAAACACGTATGTAGGTTCATATGTTTCCATGGTGAGAGAAACTTCTACTTCCACTGGCTATTAGTACTAGTAGGAGTCGTAGTAAAAGTACTCTGTGTGTTTTGTAATCTTTCTCCCTGTGACGTCTGTTATGGAATAAAGTGACGTCACATACTTGACAGACACCGGAAGTTCTGTTGACGCTAAGCTAATGGTAAGCGTTAGCGATAAACAGGTCGAACTTTGCATCGGTATGTAGCTAACAGGGGGATGCTAAGCTAATGGGTTAGCATATAGTCTGTCAGCGTGCCGTGTGTTGTAGAGATTAGCACGTTAGCTAACGGAAGGGACGGCACCGTCTTCCCACCCACCGTCCTCCGGTAGCTCGCGGTGTCGGGACACGAACGGTCGCTTTTGTCAAAGTTTATTTAGCTCGGTTACCTTCAGACCTGTTGATCCGAGCAGGGCGCAGCCATGTTGGGCAACACGAAGCCCCGCCCACCCAGCAGCTGTCCGGGCGCGTCACGGAGCGTTCAGGGCCGCAGGAGAGAGTGGGACAAACAAACAACCACCTCTGAGGAGACGTACAGTACAAGTAATACATCACAATGGGGGAGAGAGATTACTCAGGTAAAGTACAAGATCACACTGCGCGAATTTGAAAAGAATCGGGTTTAATCCCTGGGAGGAGTTCGGTCTTTTACAACTTTAAGAAATCATGAAAGTAGGCGAAAAAAAGGCTAAAGGGGGCGATCTCCCATGTGTAACAGGTTTGGTGAGGGCAGGCCGAATCATTGGGAAGTCATTTGGAAGTTATGAGTCTTGCCCGAAGTTGGCTGGGATGGACTCCAGCCCCCCCGCGACCCCGTGTGCAGGATAAGCCGTTTGAAGATTGATGGATGGAGTCTTGCCAGATTAAGCCACACCCCGTGCGAAGTTCATTAGCCCATAACTTCTCCAAACAAGAAGATATCAACAGATATGATCAGGGGGGCATTGACCCAATAATGACCCACGAAAAATGTTGTGACCATCGGACATATCGTTTAGGAGAAATGGCCTAAAACGTGTTTTTCACCAAATTTAAAATGTTTTTTTTTAGGCGTATTTGTTTACCGTGATTGACTTTTTTGTAGAGCGTGTCATATTCCCATATGAGCCAAATTTCA
>BMAF01000006.1:140000-142500 GCA_014132575.2 Gasterosteus nipponicus
AACTACAGTCTGTGGTCCTTTTTTTTCCTTTTTTGTCGACAGTAATGACATCGTTTTAATGACTTCTGATAATCATAAAAGAGGTTCAGACCAAACTGGCGGCGGCAGATCACGGATTGGACGGCGCGGCGGCTGTTGCCATTGACTCACAACTAGAGTGACTACTTTGGGGACACCGCTAAATTTATTAGATCCGTAGACACCATTTAAAAACTGGTACCTTTTGGATGACAGGAAGCGTTTAAAACAACACATGACTTGTGTACAGGAAACACAGAGTCAGTCAGTTGGTGGAGGATTTACTGTATCTACTGGGAGCGGAGCAGGAAACGGACAGACGTACGGAGAAAGAGGAGCCCCAGTAGCTGGAAAGAAGCGAGGACCAGGACTCACCTCTCAGCCTGTATCTGCCTGTAGACAGATATAGTGAGACGCCAAGGCAAGGCTGCAAAGATATGCAGCGACAGTCATCATGACACTGGGGGGTCTTTCCGGGAAGAGCTCGGTTGATTCGAGTGTTAAATAAATCTCTGTGAATCAACTTCATCCAGATCTCCAGTGTGTTCTATGGGTCTGTTACTGAAAGTCCGTATGAGGACGGGTCCTCATCGCCAGTCAGATAGATAAAGTCAGTGAGTTAGAGAATACCTGAAAAATAGTTAGGTAGTGAAACCCCCTGATGCCTTAGCAGGTCCTCCAGGGCTTGAGCATGCGAGGATCTCCAGGATCGCTTGGAGTCGGCCCGTGAGTTTTCCAGGAACCAGCTGCGCAGTGCAGGCGTGAGGCAAAAGAGGAACTATGACATTCACACCAGAGGAAGACATGTTGAGGTTGGGGAACTGGTCTGGGTGTAAAGTCCTCAGAGGGAGAGGGGAAGGTGCCCAAAACTGGTTAGCGAGTGGGTGTGATCTTGTCGGGTTCTGGAGAGACTGGGAGAGGTAGCGTACCGGGTCCCGCTGCCGTCGCGAGGAAGGAAAGTTGCCGTGCACAGGGACAGGCTGGCCCCCTACTGGGGCACGACAACCCCGCAAGGCAGGAGTGTGGCAGGACGCTGCACTGGCAACTCTTCCTGATGAACCCAGTACCTCGACTTGCCCAGCACACATTGGACCTGGTGTCCCCGGCTCGGGCTCCCCATCCGCTGCTTCTGGCCCGAAGCATCTTCCTTCTTCCAGGGACAGAGACGCCCCCAGAGGGACCGAAGGCCTCCACCTGAGAGATTTAGTCTGCCCCCTCGGGGGCGAGAGACTTTGCGGGAGGGGCAAAGTGTAACAGATGGTTGTTCACATGTTCTGTGGCGAGTAAATGCTGCCGCATGTTTCTGCGTCTTTACGTCGCGTCGACGCACTCGTTTCACTTGAAAGCTTTCTTACCTGTATTGAAGAAAAAACACAGTTGGCTAGTTAACGGATCTGGTCACTCCCACCCACCTCAAGTAGAACCTGACCTCTCAACAATCCAAACCAGTCCTGTAACGGACTTGGGGCGGAGGACTCATTGGCTTTATTGCCCCGTGCATCCACACTGCTGCTTTTCATCATGGACACATTTGTCCCGTATTTTCCTCCACGACTTTGTCCCCTCGTTTGTGGAGATCTCCCTCCATGAATCAGAGGCCATCCGGCGCCCTCATAGTCCGCCAATGACGGCTTGTACAAGCGCTCATATTTAAAAGCTCTTCAATCTGATCCGTTCTCTCGTAAACGTTCTTCCTTTTAATAACGGCCGTATTGTGCTGTGAAAACGGAGACGTGAGACTCCGTAAAGGACGTAGTCAGAGACCAATCACAGCCTGCTGCTGCAGGAGGCTGCGTCGCTCTGAAAACGCAGAAGCATAAACTATGCTTTACACATTTACGGGGTTAAGAGGTTCAGCGAAGGGCTCACAATGTTTATGTCAATCATCCTAGTGCCACCTGTGGAGATGTGTTGTGATGTTTGTGGGTTAAGTTACGGAACGCGGGAGCGTTGCAGGGTTCTGGTGCTTGAAAGCAGAGAGCCTTCAGATCTTCAGACTAAAGACACACCTCTTCAGACTCTACCTCCACTAACACACTAACTAACTGCAGCACTTACATTGGACTTATAATGGTTCTTATCTACAGCAAGTTGTACATCGGCTTATTTGAGGAAATTGCACTTTCTTGTTTCTTGTTCTTCTGAGTTTGTTTCCTTGTGGTTGAAATGTTCTTATTGTAAGTCGCTTTGGATGAAAGCGTCAGATAAATGACATGTGATGTAATGTGATCTGATGTAATGTGATGTAATGCGATGTGACGTGATGTTATGTTATGTGATGTAATGTGATGTGATCTGATGGAATGTGATGTGATGTTGTGTAATGTGATGTAATGTTATGTGATCTGATGTTATGTGATGTTATGTAATGTGATGTGATGTGATGTAATGCGATGTGATGTGATGCGATGTTATGTAATGTTATGTGATCTGATGTAATGTGATGTGATGTGATGTAATGTAATGTGATGCTGCCTAAAGA